>OX451741.1:1042523594-1042617285 GCA_948472305.1 Vicia faba | reverse complement strand
AAATCTTGGAGTGATTTATCTGAACCAGAGAAAGTGTCTACTAGGAAAGAATCGTAATAAACCGTTGAAAGGTTTAAAACTGAACCAGCAGGGGTCTGGAGAAGAATCAGAATAAATCTTGGAGCGATTTATCTGAACCAGAGAAAGTGTCTAATAGGAAAGAATCAGAATAAACCATTGAGAGGTTTAAAACTAAACCAGCAGGGGTCTGGAGAAGAATCAGAATAAATCTTGAAGCGGCTTATCTGAACCAGAGAAAGTGTCTACTAGGAAAGAATCAGAATAAACTGTTGAAAGGTTTAAAACTGAACCAGCAGGGGTCTGGAGGAAATCAGAATAAATATTTGGAGCGATTTATCTGAACCAGAGAAGATGTCTACGGGAAAGAATCAGAATAAACCGTTGAGAGATTTAAACTGAACCAGCATGGGTCTGTAGAAGAATCAGAATAAATCTTGAAGCGGTTTATCTGAACCAGAAAAGACGTTTGCAGGAAAGAATCAGAATAAACCGTTGAGAGATTTAAACTGAACCAGCATGGATCTATAGAAGAATTAGAATAAATCTTAGTGTTTATTTAACTGAAATAGTAAAGGTCTTGAATTATCTTCAACTGGAATAGAAATAAGAGAGATCTTAGTGTCGATCTGACTGAACCAGGGGAAAATCTTGAATTAACTTTGACTGGAATGGAATCAGAAAAATCTTAGTGTCGATTTAACTAAAACAATAAAGGTCTTGAATTATCTTCAACTAGAATAGAAAACAGAGAGATCTTAGTGTTGATATGAATGAACCAGAGGAAAATATTGAATTAACTTTGACTGGAATCAGAAAAATCTTAGTGTCGATTTAACTGAACCATAAAAAAGTCTTGGATCATCTTCGACTGGAATAGAAATCAGAGAGATCTTAGTGTCGATCTGACTGAACCAAAGAAGGTCTTGGATTAACTTTGACTGGAATGGAAATCAGAAGAATCTTAGGATTGATTCAACTGAACCAGAAAAAAGTCTTGGAATATCTTCGACTGAAATAGAAATTAGAGAGATCTTAGTGTCGATCTGAATGAACCAGAGAAGGTCTTTAATTAACTTTGACTGGAATGGAAATTAGAAGAATCTTAGGATTGATTCAACTGAACTAGACAAAAGAGAAAATGTCTACCAGAAAGAATCGGGATAAACCGTTGAGAGATTTAAACTGAACCAACAAAGGTCTTGGATGAGCATCAAAAAATATTCATAAATGAATTGTATCTGACTCGTATATAAGAGATGTACTGAATGAGCGTCAGAATGACATTCATATCTGAATCGTATTTGGATTGTATTTGAATGAGTGATATAATGACATATGAATCTGAATCGTATCTGGACTGTATTTAAAAGAGAATCTGGAGTAAGCATCAGAATGTCAGCCATATCTGGATCACATCTGAACTGTTTCGAGAAGAGAATTTGGAGTGAGTATCAGAATGTCAGCCATATCTGGATCACATCTAAACTGTTTCTAGAAGAGAATCTAGAGTAAGTATCAGAATGTCAGCCATATCTGGATCGCATCTGAACTGCTTCTAGGAGGAATCTGGAATAAGTATCAGAATGTCAGCCATATTTGGATCGCATCTGAACCGTTTCTAGAAGAGTGTATGAGAAGGAGCTCGTGTGGGATTGCTTCAGATGGTCGTGTAGATAACTGCCCTGACTAGTTACAAGTATTAATTTCTAACCTTTTGAAGATTGTTGATGATAGCCATCTGTTGATTTGATTTTTCCTGAAAAGCTAAAGAGTTAGATGCATGCAATGTAATGATATATAAAATGCATGGTGCAATGATGTTCTCAAAATAAAGGAGATTGTGTCATATGCACTTGTCATGTATGTAATATGATGTATGAAATGCAAAATGTTTATGAAAATAAATCCTTGAAAAATGTCGGGGAGTCATTAACTCCCGGACTGCTGTTGAAGAGTAGGTGAATCTTCAAACTTTGCTTAGAATATTTCCACCAAGGATTCTAGTTTTGTTATTTGAGGAGAACTCCGCTGGGGAATGTTGAAAACTCTGTAGAGAGTGTTGATTCCTTCTTAGGGAAAAGAGATGAGGAGTCTCGGTGGTCTGTTGCTCTACTAGGGAGTCGAAGTTGAACTGATGTCTGATCGGGTCCAAGTTTCATAGTGATTTGCTGGGGATTGTAGAGTAGTCTACTGGGGAAGAGGAGTTGTGGTCCTTTGATTTGTATTAGTAGGATAGGCATACTCAGGCTGGGGAATCTGTAGTTTGTTTGGGAAATAAACCTTATTGTCGGTCTTTTGAAGAGGTGTCTTCTTCACTGGGGAAAATTCTCGAGGGTTCTTGAGGTCGACTCAGCTGGTGAGAAGTTTTCAGAGATTGAAACTCTGGCTAGGAGTCATCCTATGAGAAGGATCTTGGGTAGATTTGTCACTGCCCCTAGTAGTAAGTATTATAGTAATGCCAGAAAATGTTTGTTTGGTCGCACATGACCCTTTATGTGAGAGCATGTTTGCCCCCAGAGTTAATCTGGTGCACCTCGACGCTTGAGATTTTGATCACATTTCTGGTAGCCCTGAACTTCCTAGAGATATTTTCTAAGACTGTTGTGGAAGAAACTGAAGACATGATACTGACACCATCTGATACTACTGGCACAGACGAACAAATTGGTGGTACCCAAGATCTTTGGTTAAGTCTCAGAATTTTCTAAGAACTGTCATGAGAGGATCCGAAGACATGATACTAACACCATCTGATGCCGACACCATCTGATACTATTGGTACAGACAAGCAATTTGATGGTACCAGAAGTCTTCATAGTGGATTTTGTTCAACCCATGATCAACGTAACATTACCCCTTGAGTGATACATATGGAGATATGCCCCTGGTTATTCAACAATTCTTTGAGAGATTCTTTGAATCTCGACTTGACTACCTTAGATGTATTGGACAATGGTCATGTCGTGCCCCTTGATTATGAGAGATTTGTCATTGGAAGTGTCTTTCCATTCGAAGTAATCTTGTTTACTGAGAGAGCTTTTGTTCACTGGATATTCGTTGTGTGAATTTCTTCGCTGTCAAACAAATAGCCATGTGCAAACAACGATATTCAAATAATGCAGAGTTTATGCTTGTATTGAAATTTTGAAAATGTGTTTTAGCAAGTAAAGAAGTTTTGTAAGAAAATTCAAACTCGGGATTTAGAGTAAAGCCTCACAAGAGTCAGGATACCTTTTGTAACAGTATGCTTTCGAACTAACCCATGCTTCAATTAGGACTTTTGAAGGGTTGTAGCATGGCTTGGTTCATGGTTTAAGAAACAAAGGATAAAGGCTCAAAGTGTGTTTGTACCCACCCACTCTTCGTGATGTTCTTCAGTCCTAAACTCAGTTAATTGTGCATTTGAACTCCAATTGAGTATGGAATGACGTTTTGGTGATGGTTCAGACAAGTTTAGTTTATCGGAAGGCAATCATTTTTGCAACATATTTCATGTTGTCGAGGATTTGTAATGTCCTGTTTCTTTTGATCTGTTATCCCTAATTTTGCCTGACTGTTCTTACGGTCGGCGGGATGCCCCAGTTTTTCTTAAGTCTCCTTTATAGGTTTTGACTTAGTGAGCTTTTCTCTTGAGAGCTAATGACTACCTATGTGATAGGGAACCATCACTTCCTTTTTACTCCAGAGGAAGGTTTTTGATACCACTCGTTGTATACGAAGTGAAAGTTTGCGGCTAAACGCGCGTTTGAGTTAATTGAGAGACTACCCTGCCCCCGGTTTTGATTAAAGGTTTCAATTTATGTAAAAAGAAAACTTCTACTTCTTTGGCTCAAAGGGGTTGACTAGGGATTATCTTCCTTATAACTCCAGTGTTTAGGGTTCGAAAGAACGCCTGTATATCGTCAGCAAGGTTTGTTCAAAAGCATACTGTATGAGATTATGGCATTGTTTTCATCATCCCCTCTCTAAAGGCTCGCAACTTTTTGAAACAAGAGTTAAATATCATAAAGAAAGTAAAGAGTAGTTTAAATGTAATGAAAACGAATGGATTAAATAAAGACAAACATATGAAATGCATTAATGAAACAAAGTTTAACATTAATAGATAAGTGTTTGAACAATGAAAGAGATTACAACATGAAAATTCAAATGAACAAAATCTTTCAATGATTCATCATAGGAGAAGTGATCACGTTTGGAGTCTCTGGAGGGTCAAACTCGATCTCCTTGGCATCAATCATTAGCTCCTTGGATCTTTCCACTCTTGATGTCAGCTTCGACTCTTTCGCCAGTCAGTATTAGCTTGGTGAACCTGGCTAAGGATCTTCCGATTAGGTGTTTGAAGAAAGGACTTGTCAAAGTTCCCATGAAGATGTCAATCAGCTCCCTATCAGTTAAAGAGGGCTACACCCTACCATCCAGATCTCTCCACCTTTGGGTGTATCCTTTGAAGCTCTCGTTGGAACCCATGGTCATGTTCTGCAATTGCACATGAGTTAGTGCAAGATCAGCGTTGTACTGGTACTTCTTGTAGAAAGCAGCAACTAAATCCTTCCACGTGCGGATGTGAGAACTCTCCAGTTGATAGAACCATTCAAGTTGAGTCCCTACCAGACTCTCTTGGAAGAAATGGATCCAAAGCTTCAGATCAGTTGTGTATGGTTGAATCTTGCGGAAATAAGACTTTAAATGCATCTTAAGGCAAAAGACTCCATCGTACAGGGAAAAAGCAGGGATTTTGAACTTTTTCGGAATGACCACCCCAAAAACCAAACCCATGCCTCCTAAATCCAAGCCATGTATCTGTTTAATCTCCATAGCATTGAGGCGATCCTCCAACTGTTTGTATTTGTCATCAGCGGAAGGATATTGTTCCTCAGAGTAGTCAACTTCTACTTCATCAATCTCCAGACTGTTATCTTCTTCATGACTATCCCCCATGTTGGATGGAGTTGGAAGATCTAGAGCCTCCTTGATTGGTCCTTTAATTCTTCTTCCCAAGTTCAGGATTCCTACTGACTTCTAGGACTTTTTCTTCTTGTCTTTGAGAAAAAGAGTCTCCAGGTCCTCTTGCCCCTTAGCCAAAGCCAGGAAAATTTGTTGGAATTGGACATTTTGTGCTTGGATATCCTTCACCGTTTGTTCCATATCCATCTTATTGAAATAAATAGTAGGAAGATAAGGAGTTCTGTATGGGAGAAACCTGTCATGATATGATGCATGATATGTGGATGCATGTTTTCAAGGATCTCACGGGGTAAACACAAGAAAATGTTAGAAGTTGAACTTTGAACAATAGCTTTGATCGGAGAACTTTGTATCAGTGGATGTCCTTCCACGAGAATTAAGCTCACCATGTCGAGTGGGTCATAGCCTTTGACTCAAGTTGTTGTACTTGATATTTGACGGCGTTTTGTTAGAGGAAAATAAATCCTCTTGCCCCTTGATAAATGTTTGGTTCAACGTAACCCTACATCAAAGGCCCTCGAGATCCTTGAAATGGTTATTTAAAATGCTATAGTATGGTGTCATAATGTTATGTACAAGTATGAAAAGTAAACAAGTTGTTATGTACAAATAATCATATACACACAAAGCAGACAAGTCCTTAGGTTTAGGTTTGTATGGAGTTTGTAGGTAAGTACCCTCTTGAAGTTTAGTTGGCTCAACCTATCCTAGTAATAGTAACCGGGTTCTAAGGGATCTCAATATCACTAATTCATCTTCTCGGGCATTGTTTCAGCGCAAGCCTCTTTCACGGTGATCGAAATATCCCGAAAATCAAACCTCAATTAGTGTAGTATCGAGTATCTACCAACTTCAGACTGCACCAAAGTCGGTCATCTCACTACGTCCTAATGGCCAAGTTGGTCAAGTAAAGATTCTAAAAGTCAATTAGTGCTTCATGACATCACTCAGTAGCCCCGTATTCCCCTCGACTACTCAAGGGCTATCGGTACCCACAAATATGTCACACTAATGTAGCTATTGCTTAGACCATGTCGGTATACCCCGCACAGTTTCCACAATGTATTGCTACTTACCTATAAGGTATCCTAAATCCGGGTAGAAAATTTAAGCCCAAACAAAGAACCAAAGTGTAAAGCATACAAGTCAAACAATAAAAGCAAGTAAAGGTGATCTAGCCCTAAGGTAACCCCACTTTTAAGTTATCCCCAGCAGATTCTCCAGTTATGTAACACGGTGGGAGAACTGACTTGGTTGTTTTGCGTTTGATCGCAATTGTGCAGATAGCAAGAGTTGCCACCGACTATTCTTTTATCCAAAAGGAAAGGCTGAAAAGAACAGGAAAGACCTTTAGAGATTTTTTTCTTGAATTCGGGGGGTAGCTTATGAAAAGGGAAGGTATTAGCACCCTTTTCATCCGAAGTTATCTACGGGCTCTTAGTTGCTTGCTAGATTAATTGCTTTTGTTTGAATGTGCTTGTGGTGTGGGTTTTAAAAGTATTTTGAAAATGTATTTGTAATGGTTCTCATTTCTATAAGAACGCGTACAAAGTTTTGTTTCGATAATAGTTCAAAGAGGTGTTTGTGGGATGTGTTTTTTGAAAGTTATTTTAAGAAAGGTCTCTTCTTTGTAATGTCTCTCGTTTCTATAAGAAAGTATATAAAGTGTTTTTCTTTTGAAAATGTTTCAAGATGAAAGTGTTGGTGTAAAAATGTTTTGTTGTGAGCAAGCGAGCAACTAGGAGCGAATCTACCTACTCAAAAGGTATTAGATGTTCTTTTCCTCCTCCTTTAGACGTTTCTATCTTACCATCGATTTGGTAAGGAGCCCCATTGTTGGATGTGAAGGGACGGGCGTGAAACGTTTGTATAGTCGTAGAAGGCAACCCATGGAACATTTTAGCAATGTTGTTTTAGGGACTAGATCGTTTACCGAAGGCAACATCGAGGGTCATAGAGGGACTACAATCTTTTATTGAGGATCTTTGCTAAAATGCCCATGTTCGAGGGTATGATACAGTGGGAAAATTGACTTGAGGTTTCGCGTTTGTGTTCGCAAATGTTTCGGTTTAGCAAGAGTTGCCACCGACTTTTTATTTTATCCTAAGGAAAGGTCAAAAAGCACAGGAAATACCTTTGAGATGTTTTCTTGGGTTCGGGGAGTATATTATGAAAAGGGAAGGTGAAAGCACCCTTTTCATCCATGGTTATCCATGGGCTCTTAGTTACTTGTTTAGATCACTTGCTTTTGCTTTTTAATTGTTTGAAATGGTGCTTTGTGTGTGGTTTAGAAAGATGTTTTAAAAAGAGGCCATCATTGTGGCAACCTTTGTAATGATTCTTGTTTGAATGTATACAAAGGTGTATTGTCTTTTGAAAAGATTTCAATGTTTGAAAGTTTGTTTTTGGGAAATGTTTTGAAATTGTGTTGTGAAGTGTGTTTGAAAATAGCAAGGATGTTTTGCAAGCTTTTGATCAAGTAACTAAGAGTTGTCTACCCTATTTTACTCAAGAGTCTTTCCTATACATTTTTAACCCTTTTGACAGTGTTGTTTTACCATTGTATTTGGTAAACAACCTTGTATTAGGATGTTAAACAGGACAGGCGCGGTCATCGTATGGACCATGATAGTAATTGTGTCAAGTATTTTTGGCAAATTTTTGAGGGACTTGATCATTTTATTTAGGCAACCAAGATAGCGTCATTGAGGGACTATGATCTTTTGTTTTGTTTGTGTTTTGCCAAAGTACCCAACATGCATAACATGGCCCTTTTGTTTAGGCAACCAAGTGGAGATACCTAAAGGGGTGTTTGTGTGCAAGTGTATTTTATTGCATGCATGATTTTATCTTGAATTAGGATTTTCTATTTTATTGATTTTATCTTGCCATACATATCCTAATTACTAGCATTTACATTTGAAAGCAATAAAATACGGAAATGTAAAATCCTACGCTATTACAATATTTAGGGGATAGGGGATACACATTTGTACATGGGGGTGGTTCAACGAGAAAAATAGATAAGAAAAGAAAATAACAAGGGGAGGAAAAAGAGAAAGAGAGAGAGGGCTAGCGCGTTGCTGAGAGGAAGTCAGAAGTTCTGACCCAGGCCTACTGCAGGATTATCAACCTGTTGGTGAAAATGTATGAGTCAGAACTTCTGACTCTGGTGCCCTGCAGAACAGAAACCTGTTAGTGGGAAGGTCAGAAGTTCTGACCCCCATGCGCGGTAAGACAAAAGTTTGTTAGTGGGGAAGTCAGAAGTTCTGACCCTGCTGGAAACACAATAATTTTCAGAAGTTCTGATATTATTGACAACAAAACAGGCCTCAGAAGCGTTGACATCAAAGTCAGAACTTGATTTCCCCCTATGCTAGCCAGAACATCTGCAGTTTTATTATTTTTCCACAAAATAGAAGGCATGCCTAGGATGATCTCAGCAGGTGTCAAAGTGTTTCAGAAGACATGACCAACAAGGTCACAAACAGGTTCTACACTGATTCACTTCCTACTTAAGCATTCAGATATATGAGAATCCTCAGAACGCAAACAGCAGCAACATGATATTTACATTGTGCTTATTGATCATGCAAAGCTGATGATGCTTAGCAGCGTAATAAGAGTCAGCAGGTGCTTACCTTGTTGTTGGAGGAAAATTTGTGAGTTAGAGCTAACTTTAGCTCCGATGGTGTTCTGGACAGGTTCTTTTAGGATGGGTGGATGGAGAAGATATGAGTATGTATGGTCAGAAACTGTATGGGCATTCTCTAGTCAGGAAGAAAACTGAATATTAATGAAGTTTGGAGGCAGGAAGTTCAAAGTTAGGAAACACTAGGAATTTTGGCAGAGTTTTCACAATGTTTTCTTGCTAGAGTTTTTTGTTCCTCTTCTAGCAATTTTTTCTGGATGTTTCTTCATGTCCCCTTTGTGATGGACAATGGTGTCCTATTTATAGGCAAGGATTTATGGATTTTTGAACGTTAAATGGCGCCAATATTATGCAGTAGAGGTTAACTTATTTTTGAAGGAAGTTCATGAAAAGTTGTGATGATGGATAGTTTTTTAGCCTAGGTTGGAACAGTAAGCGAGGATTAAGGAGAAGTGACACCTATAGGCGAAAAGTGGCGCATAGACCCATGCCTAAACCTGCACAAAGGTGTTTAACAAGCCACACGTGGAGAGACCCCTTGGATAAATGCTCTGAAGTGGTTGTGAGCATTAACGAGCATTAAATGGTGATGAGATTTGTCAAAATCCAAAATCTTGTAATAGGAGATTTTGCATCATTACCTAAAACCTGAGCCAACATTTCTGCTTCACCAAAAACAACGTAAACCAGATTCTGACCTTGGCCTCTTGCTGCTTCAGCAAATTCTGAGAGTTTTCCAGACTTCCCAGCATGCTCCTTTGATCTGCCTTTAAAGACCCCCGACTTAGTGATCTTGCTTCAGTATTTTACCCCATCTGCTGATCCCATTACCTTCTGATCCTAGTACGTTTTGAAGGAGTTTCAGGCTTTGTTGCCTTCTTCACACTTCTCTATCAAACTCTGGCTGAATTTTTGTGTAACTGCTGAAAGAGCCATGTTCTGTTTAAAGATCACGTGCTGAACCACTTTTACAAATCTCTGATCGTGTTGGTGTAGCTGCTGAAGAGCCACCTTCTGACTGAATGTTATGTGCTGAGCCAAATTTGCAACTTCTGACCGTTTCTGCCTGGAGATTGGTTCAGAAGCTTTGAGGTGCCACTTTCTTCTTAAACACTTTCCCCCCTTTTTTTAGAAAAATTCTAAGTATTTAGAATTTAACTTTTCCAAGGTAAAAGTTTTGACTTTTGAGCTTGCAAATGACCATTTTGCTCTTGTAAATTGTTTACTTGGAAAGGAATGATAATAAAGGGCTTGGATTTGTTTAAGAGAAAGTCTGAGAGTTCAGGATGAATTCCTGAAGGATGAGAGGGCAAATTTTGGGGTACAACAGTTGCCCTTGTTCAATCTTCTTGGACCTGAAGAGTTAGATTGGCGAATCTGCCTTTCGTGACTCGAAGGTAAAAGAGGATTGGACACTAGAGTGCCCGTAAATTTGCACTCGTCAAAATGCAGGTTGAGGGAATGGGCTTAAAGATGCCATTTGGAGATGATAGGACCTTTCTTGAGATGGGCTTAGACATGCCATCCAAAGTGTTTGTTGAATATCAGTAGAATGAATATCAGAAAGGTATTCGTATCTGGAACATATCTGAGTTTTATCTGGAGATTGGATCTGTATGAGCAAAGGAATGACGTCCGTGTCTGGAGCGTATCCAAGCTGTAACTGTATCTGATTCTTCGAATGAATATCATAATGATTGTCGTGTCTGGAATGTATCTGTATTGTATCCGAAATCTGAAATCTGAATAAGTGACAGAAATACTTCCGTGTCTGGAGTATCTCTGGGCTGGGGAATAGGTTTGAATGAGTAATAGAATGACTTCCGTGTCTGGGGTGTATCCCTATTGTATCTGAAATTGATAGTTAAACCGGAATGAGAAATAGAATGGCTTCCGTGTCTGGAGCGTATCTAGTCTGAATCGGATTGCTGAAGTCTGAATGAGTAGCAAAATGACCGCCATGTCTGGGGTGTATCCATACTGTATCTTGACTTTGAAATTCTGAATGAGTAATAGAATGACCACCGTATCTGGGGTGTATCCATATTGTATCTAAAATTGATAGTTGAACCGGAATGAGAAATAGAATGGCTTCCGTGTCTGGAGCGTATCTAGTCTGTATCTGATTGCTGAAGTCTGAATGAGTAGCAGAATGACTGCCATGTCTGGGGTGTATCCATATTGTATCTTGACTTTGAAATTCTGAATGAGTAATAGAATTACCACCGTGTCTGGGGTGTATCCATATTGTATCTTGACTTTGAAATTCTGAATGAGTAATAGAATGACCGCCGTGTCTGGGGTGTATCTATATTGTATCTTAAAATTTTGAACATTTGTTAAAGGTAGCTTTCAATCTTATCCTGAAAAGGGTGAAATGTGAGCTAAAACACAAAGTTATGTTGTATGACATGTATGACGCAATAAAATGTGTTCTATCAATGTTTATGATATATGAATGTAATGGATGCGCATGTAAACTGAGTAGCCATCTTGTTTGAGGGAAATAAATCCTTGATAGCTGGAGATAATGAAATCTTTGACTGCTACTGGGGAAAATAAGCCCTTGACTGCTGTTGGAGATTCAAAACCTTTCATTGTTGAGACTGGGAATGTCCTTTGGACTACTGCTGAGGATTGAAGATCCTTGGTGACTTGTGGGGAATTGAGAATGACTTTCCTGGGGAAATAAGGACAAATCCGAAGATTTCTACTGGGGAATTAAAACCTGGGAGGCTTCAAATGGAGAAACGGGAACAAGAATCTTCATTTTGTCGGGAAATAACTCTGGGGAGAATGTTTATCATGTTGGAGAATTCTTCGAAAGCTTGGGTTGTATGCCAATCTACTGGGGAATCGGAGGAAGCTGGATAGTATTCCACTGGGGTTTAAGATTTGAAGTTTTGGACTCCATTGGGGATGAAAGTTTAAAGTATTCTGGCTCCGCTGGGGATTGGGAGTTTTAGAACCTTAGTCCTGAGGACGATATGTTTTTAACTTCGCTAGGGATGTGTATTCCAAGGTTTTAGCTCTGTTGAGGATCTGAGTGACATACTGTAGGGGATTTCTTCCGGAGTAGCCTAAAGACATTTTTCTATACTCTCGACCTATCAATAATTATCCTTTCTTATTTCGTTTTATTTGTAAGCAATGATTATATTCAAATGCATATGCTCATTTATAAAAACATTGGACGTTTTCAAATAAAACATAAGTGTAAAAAGAAAGAAAAGGCAAGCAAATTTCTGCACTTTGAAGTATCTTTGTATTAACTTTGTAAGTATTTTTGTACAAAGGAGACAGTCATCCTAGTAAGATAATGTTGTCGTAAAAAATGAGAAAATTTTATACAAAGAAGGATGGTTGTGTGTAACAATTCCATGGGATTCCCATTCTGCTTATAGCCTTCGTAACTTTGAGTATCTTGTCCATTCGTCGCTTTGTTCGCAGATGATTGGGTTGATCAGAAGCCTGGAGTTTATCCGTGAAGAGATTGTCTTTAAAGTGATCCGACGAGACATAGTCATACGCTTTAATCCCCTAACTTTTGCCTGGACCGCCCTTTCGGGTTTTCGATCCACCGGGAAACCCTTTTTTGCCCAAGTCTCCCTTTCGGGTTTTCAACTTGCCGAGTGTACAGTTTTTTTTATTTATCCCTAATTTTTGCCTGAACTGCCCTTTCGGGTTTTCGATTCACCGGGATGCCCATTTTTGCCCAAGTCGCCCTTTCGGGTTTTCAACTTGTCGGGTTGTTTTATGCGTAGTATCTTTTAACTATGTCTGCATTTACAGGGTGCAGCAAGTCATCGCCGTCCATGGTGGTCAAGATCATCGCCCCACCAAAAAAGATGTTTTTGATCACAAATGGTCCTTCGTAAGTAGGAGTCCACTTGCCCCTGGGATCACTTTGCGGCAAAATGATCCGCTTGATTACAAGATCTCCGACTTGATATACCCGATGTCTGACTTTCTTGTTGAAAGCCTTGATCATCCGTTTTTGATACGTCTGACCATGACAAACAACAGTAAGCCGCTTCTCATCGATCAAATTAAGCTGATCAAGTCGGATCTGAATCCAATCGTCTTCACTCAAACCAGCATCCTTCATGATCCTTAAGGAAGGGATCTGAACTTCCATAGGTAAAACAGATTCCATGCCATATACCAAAGAAAAGGGGGTTGCCCCAGTTGAAGTGCGTGCCGTGGTACGGTACCCGTGCAGAGCAAATGGTAACATCTCATACCAGTCCTTGTAGGTGACTGTCATCTTTTGAATGATCTTCTTGATATTTTTGTTTGCAACTTCAACAGCACCGTTCATCTTTGGCTGATAGGGAGATGAATTGTGATGTTGAATCTTGAATTGCTCGCATATAGCGGTGATCATAGTGTTATTCAGGTTTGTACCGTTGTCCGTAATGATCCTGTCGAGGATACCATACTGGCATATGAGGTTCTGCTTGATGAAGCGGGCAACCACATTCTTTGTAACGGAAGCGAAAGAAGCTGCTTCGACCCACTTGGTAAAGTAATCAATGGCCACCAGGATGAAACGGTGTCCATTGGATGCCGTATGCTTGATCTCTCCAATCATATCGATTCCCCACATCGCGAATGGCCAAGGAGCTGTTAGAACATTGAGAGGAACTGGAGGAATATGTACCTTGTCAGCATAGACTTGGCATTTGTGACAAGTACGGGAATATTGATGACAGTCAGCTTCCATGGTAGACCAGTAGTATCCTGCCCTTAGAATCTTCTTAGCCACCGTATGTTCGCTTAAGTGGGTGCCAAATGTGCCGCTATGTATTTCAGTCATGAGCAATTCAGCTTCAACTTTGTCCACACAACAGAGTAGGACACAATCAAGATTGCGCTTGTATAGAATACCATTGCTTAGGAAGAACTTGGCAGCAAATCTTCTTAAGAACTTTTTGTCGTTGACTGAAGCTCCTTCAGGGTATTCTCGAGTCTTGAGATACCTTTTGATTTCATGAAACCAGGGTTGTTCCACTACTTCTTCGGTATTAATCTCATGACAGTGCGCAGGTTCGTCCATTCGCTTGATGGTGATTTGGGGAGCCTCATTATCCCAGTTGAGTTTAAACATGGAAGACATCGTGGCTAGAGCATCTGCTAGCTGATTTTCTTCTCGCAGGAAGTGCTCGAAGGTAATCTGTTCGAAATGAGGCAACAATGTCAAGACATGTTCTTTGTATGGGATAAGATTAGGATGTTTAGTGTCCCACTCTCCTTTGATTTGACTGATAACCAAAGCTGAGTCCCCAAACACAATCACAGATTTGATTCCCAAGTCAATAGCAGCCTTGAGACGAAAGATACAAGCTTCATACTCGACCATGTTGTTGGTGCAGCTGAAGCAGAGTCTAGCAGTGAAGGGTGTATGGCAACCTTCTGGAGAGATAAGTACCGCGCTGATACCATTTCCAAATGCATTTGAATCACCATCAAAGTACAGGGTCCATCAGGATCCTTGTTCAGGTCCGTCATACGGTCCGTTACCTTCAATGTTGTCCAATGTCATAATGTCCTCGTCAGGGAAGTCGAACCTATTAGATTGGTAATCTTCGACGGCTTGATGAGCTAGATGGTAAGCTAGTACACTCCCATTTATAGCTTTTTGGGTTGTGTACTGGATATCATACTCAATCAGGATCATCTGCCATCTAGCGATCCTTCCGGATAAAGCAGGCTTCTCGAAGATGTACTTAATCGGATCCATCTTGGAAATCAACAAAGTGGTATGTGTCAACATATACTGCCTTTGCCGGAGAGCAGCCCATACCAAAGCGCAACAAGTTTTCTCGAGTAGTGAGTAGCGAGTCTCACAGTCGGTAAAATTTTTGATAAGGTAATAAATGGCATGCTCTTTTCGGCCAGACTCGTCATTTTGGCCCAGTACGCACCTGTGATACGGTGGGAGAACTGACTTGAGGTTTTGCGTTTGTATTTGCACTTGTTCGGTTTAGCAAGAGTCGCCATCGACTTTTTATTTTATCCTACGGAAAGGTTAAAAAGCACAAGAAAAACCTTTTGAGATGTTTCGTGGGTTCGGGGGGTAGATTATGAAAAGGGAAGGTATTAGCACCCTTTTCATCCATGGTTATCCATGGGCTCTTAGTTACTTGTTTTAGATCACTTGCCTTGATTTTCAATTGCTTGAAATGGTGGTGTGTGTGTGTTTTGCAAGTTGATCAAGTAACTAAGAGTTGTCTACCCCTAAATTTACTCAAAGATTTTTCTCATGTTTTAACCCTTTTAACAGTATTGTTCCACCATTGTATTTGGTGGACAACCTTGTGTTAGGATGTTAACGGGACAGGCGCGGGTCATCGTATGGACCATGAATGCAATGGTGCCAAGTGTCTTTGGCAATTTTTCTTGAAGGGACTATGATCATTTGTTTAGGCAACTTCGAAAGTGTCATCGAGGGACTATGATCATTTGATTTGTTTTGTTTTGCCAAAGAACTCAACGTGCAAGCATGGCCCATTTTGGAAGGCAACAAGCGGGATTACCCTAGGGGTGCAAGTGTGAATATTGTATTGATTGTCATGCATTTGTCTTGTATTAGGTTATCTAGCGGTTGATTTTGAATCTTCGCATACAAACCCTAATTACTATACAGTATATAGAAAGCGATAAATTGTGGGAATTTAAAGTCTAAGCTATTACAAATAAGCATCCGGGGGTGGGGGTACAAATATTTACAAATGGGGATGAGACTTATTAGGAGAGTAGTGTCTAAATATATTTACAACCAAATTGAATCGCCATCTCAATGTAACATGTATCAATGTACAAGAATAAAAGCAATGTATCAAAAGTATTTGTGTAAGTGTATATGATTATTTACAAGTGAGAAAGATGTTAACTTAATGCAAATTTAAGTATTTACTTATTCTTTTTATGTTTTTGTTAAATATGTACAAACAAAAGCTTTAATAAAATAAAGAGGAAAATGCTTAAGAAATTCTATTTTTATGTATTAATGCTTTTATGTATGACAAAGATTTATTAAAGAGAGTTTTTAAGATAAAAATCTATTAACCTAATTAAATCTAATATTTATGTATTTTTCTAATGTAATAAAATAAAAGACAATTTTTTGGTGTAAAAATAATGTATTGTTTTATTTAACAAAAAAGGTTAAGTTATAAAAAGAAAATAAGGGGATAAAAAAAAAGATTGATTTTAAGAGTATAAAAAATAAAAAGGTTGAATGGGCCTTAGGGTTGGTTCTTGGCCCATAACAAAATTTGTAAGAGAAACAAAAAAAGGGGGGTGCGCCTGATTACATATGGGCTTAGACGTTTTGGATAGGGCGAACCGGCCCAAGCGCTTGACACATTTTGTTTTAGGGTTTCCTTGTCTCGTTTCATTACTGGATTAGGGTTACAGGCTTAGAGCAGTGCTCTCATCTTCTCCGTCCTCTTCACTTTCTCATGCCAAGCTTTTCTGAACAAAGTCTCCGCCCATGGCCACCAGGCGCCGCCGTCAGCTCCTTCTCCCTCCATGGTCGAGCATAACAGTGACAAAAAAGGTAACAGCTTCCCCTTCTTTACGTCTTAGGGTTTTGTATTTTGTCTTGCTCGTGTTTTATCTTTTCTTAGCCCTGATCTTTATGTTGTTATTTGTTTTCTGTTTGAGGTGCGTGAAAAGAAAAAAAAGAAAAGGAGTTATACCTTTGGGGTTCGTTGCTTGGAGAGGAGGAGAGGTGGACTTGGAGGCGCATCTGGGGCGGCCAGGCGGAGAGAGCAGTGATGCTGAGCTAGCTTTGCTAAAAATTTAGTACTTGTATCTTGTTTTGGTTTTATGATGATAACTGAAAACCCTAGCCTTAATCGCTTCTTTTCCTCTTTTGAATGCTTGCTTGCTAGATCTTCTTCTATCTGCCTGCTCTGTATGATTATGATGTTTGGAATCTGAGTGTTTTCTTGGACCCTGTGATGAGCCTAGCTCTGAGGGTTTGAATTGCTTTAGTGTTTGATCCTGACTCTGAGTATTGTTGATGTTGTGTTTCGAACCTCTGAATGGCTTGCTCTGATTATGATATCTGAGTTTACTTTTGATATTGTTTCACTTCTGAATAGCTTTTCCTCTGAGCTTGATAGTGTTGATTCTGAGTTACTTGATGTACTACCCTATGATGAAGTCATTCTGAGGGTTTTTAGCTTGAATGCTTTGAGGTTGGATATTTGGCTTGGACAGGTTTGTGGCTTTGTTGTGATATGCTCCAAGGTTTATCAGTTGGCTTGTTTGTGTTCTTGGTTGTTTGACAGGCTGTGAGTTCTTGCTTCTATATTTGAAACAGGTTAGCAGGCTTCAGGCTTGGTTACAGGCTTGAAGTTTTAGGCTTCTGGTTGTTTGAAGTTTGTTTCTGGTATAGGCTGTAACAGGTTTTGGCTTGTGTTTACTGAGTAGAAACAGGTTAGCAGGTTTTGGCTTGGTGTTCTGAGTTGAAACAGGTTAGCAGGTTTTGAGGTGTTTGAATGTTTAAGGCAGGTTTGAGAGTTTACAAGCTTTGAACACCAGTTTTAGGCTTATGAGCTTTGTGTTATTTTTGTTATGTTGTTTTGCCTCCTTTGCTTGTTCTATAACAGTTTGTTTTATATCCTTTTGCCTAAGCCTGCAAGCCTCTCCCCTTCTATTCTGTCTCTCTCTCTCTCTCTACAGATTAAAAAGCATTTTTATATTGCTTAAAACTGTCTTTGCTCTGAAAAAGTACTGGCCTTGAAAATGATGATTTTGAATATTGCTTGCATTGTTAGTTTTCCTCTGTGTACTTTCTTCTTTTTTCAAGATTTTCTGCATATCTTTGTGTACTTTGTTGACAGCTTTATATCTTTTATAGTTTGGTTAGTTTGAAACTGTGACTTGGTTTGGCATGTGTTGAAGTTACAGCTTTGTTGACATTTCTTGGTAACTTAGTTTGCCATGTGCAGTTTGCAATTTGTTGACAGCTTTGCTTGTTCAATTTGCCTCTTTGGTTGACAATTTGGATTTATGCAGTATTGTAGCTTTGTGCACTTCATATTTTTTGCAAGCACATTTTTATCCCTCTTTGTGAACCAAGAATTTCTTGTGATTTGCAGAGAGGGTGAATAAACTGATTCCGGCCAGTTACTTTTAATGATGAGCTTTTTAAATTAACTGTCTGCTTTTGTTTTTATTTCATCTGCATTTGACTTCTTTCTTTTTCTTTTTGCAGGTAAAAATCAGTTGAGCAAAGGAGCATCAGTAGAAGATGAAGACTTGGGAAATTTTAGGATGTAGCTTTATTTCATTTTAATTATTTGTAATAACATTATTTGTAAATACTGTAAATGTATTCAAATAACATTTGTACTTAATAATTAAAAGTAAATAAAAGCTCTTTTGTCAACTAATCTTTTTAATTCTTCTTCAATTGTTTATTTAATTATTTATAATTCTTAAATTATAATAAATGGAAATAAACCTCAACTATTCTAACTTAGAATAAATAATTAATTAATAAACACTGTAGTCTCGCCACTTAGCATTAATCAATAATAAACCTGACGCTCCAATTAACCATAGCAATGCATAGTTAATCAAACAAACGTCCACATGTCTTTTCTTTTACTGATCATACCAAACACTGCAAGTTCTCAAGTCAAATGCCTCAATCCAAATCTCAGAGTAAATTGAAAAGAACTGTAGAATTAATTCTTTCTGAGAATGCGCGCACAAAACCCTGATTCTTGATTTAATGTCGAAGAAGCGCCTTCCTGATCAAACCCTGAGCCAAACTCAACCAAACCCTAATAATCTGCTTGAACTGTTCCAGAGCCATGAAAACCCTAATTTTGTTTGCCTGGCGAGAAAAGTCTGTTTTGACCGATTCTTAGGCCAGTCTGAAAAATCAGGAGAAGCCCGAAGCTGTGATTTCTTGTGAAAAAGAGGAGGGCAAATTTTGGGGTACAACAGTTGCCCCTGTTCAATCTTCTTGAACCTGAAGAGTTAGATTGACAAGCTTGGCTTTCGCGACTCGAGGGTAAAAGGAGATTGGACACTAGAGTGCCCAAAAAATTTGCACTCGGTGATGTGATGGTAGAGGGAATGGGCTTAAAGATGCCATTTGGTGATGGGCTTAGAGAAGCCATCTAGGGATGTGACAGAATCTTGTCGGGGGATGGGCTTAGAGATGCCACCTGGAAGTTGTTGGTAGGAGGATGGGCTTATAGATGCCATCTGAAGGTGATTGTTGAACTGTATGTCATTGGTGAGTGAGTATCAGAAAGGTATCCATGTTTTGGAAAATCTCTGAACTGAGGGTCTGAATAAGCAATAGATTGACATCCGTATTTGGAGAATCCGTAAACTGTTTTTAGGAGTTAAAGAATCTGAACAAGCGATAGATTAACATCCATGTTTAGAGAATCCGTAAACTATTTTCAGAAGTCTTGAAGTTGAATAAGCAATAGAGCAGCATCCGTTGTTGGGAAACGTCCGTAAACCGTTTTCAAAAGTTGAGAAGAATCTGAACAAGCGATAGGTTAACATCCGTTACTGGAGAACCTGTGAACTGTTTTCAGAAGTCTTGAAGTTGAATAAGCAATAGAGCAACATCCGTTGTTGGGAAGCGTCCGTAAACTGTTTTCAAAAGTTGAGAAGTGGAGAAGGAACTGGTGTAGGGTTTCCTGATGATGAGTCAGTGTAAAACTGCATCTGAATGAATTTGGAATAAGTATCAGAATGTCGCCATGTCTGGGTCACATCTGAACTATTTCTAAAAATAATCTCTGAAGATGATGATCTTTGTCTGTTGACTGATCTTTCCTGAAAAGGTAAAGAGTTAGTTGTATGCAATATCATGATGCATGATGCAATGTATGTTATATTAATGTTTATGATATGAATGTGATGAATGCGCATGTAAGCTGATGAGCTGTCTTGTTGAGGATAGATGAATCCTGGATGGCAGGAGATAAAAGAATCTTGACTGCCGCCGGGGAAAGTAATTCCTTGACTGCTGCAGGGGATTGCAAGAATCTCTTGATTGTTGAAAGTGAGAAGTCCTGGGACCGCTGTTGGGGAATCCGGAGCTTGGGTTGTATGCCAATCTACTGGGGATTCCTGTCTTGAGGGGATCTTCACTGGATAATATTCGAATATTCTGTGAGGAACTGAGAATGAGAGTCTTCATTCTGCTAGGGGATTGATAGTTGGAAGTTTTAGCTCCGCTGGGGATTGCAAGAATCTTTTGATTGCTGCAGGTACTGATCTGGGATAAGTATTGGAATGTCGCCATCTCTGGGTCACATCTGAACTATCTCTAGAATGAAATCTGGAATAAGTATCGGAATGTCGCCATGTCTGGGTCACATCTGAACTATTTCTAGAAGGGAATCTGGAATAAGTTTCGGAATGTCGCCAAATTTGGGTCACATCTGAACTGTCTCTAAAAGGAAATCTGGAATAAGTTTCGGAATGTCGCCAAATCTGGGTCACATCTGAACTATCTCTAGAAGGAAATCTGGAATAAGTTTCGGAATGTCGCCAAATCTGGGTCACATCTGAACTATCTCTAGAAGGGAATCTGGAATAAGTTTTGGAATATCGCCAAATCTGGGTCACATATGAACTATCTCTAGAAGGGAATCTGGAATAAGTTTCGGAATGTCGCCAAATCTGGGTCACATCTGAACTATCTCTAGAAGGGAATCTGGAATAAGTTTCGGAATGTCGCCATCTCTGGGTCACATCTGAACTATCTCTAGAAGGGAATCTGGAACAAGTATCGGAATGTCGCCATCTCTGGGTCACATCTGAACTATCTCTAGAAGGGAATCTGGAATAAGTATCGGAATGTCGCCATCTCTGGGTCACATTTGAACTATCTCTAGAAGCAAATCTGGAATAAGTTTCGGAATGTCGCCATCTCTGGGTCACATCTGAACTATTTCTAGAAGAAAATCTGGAATAAGTTTCGGAATGTCGCCAAACCTGGGTCACATCTGAACTATCTCTAGGATGAATTCTGGAATAAGTATCGGAATGTCGCCATCTCTGGGTCACATCTGAACTATCTCTAGAAGGGAATCTGGAATAAGTATCGGAATGTCGCCATCTCTGGGTCACATCTGAACTATCTCTAAAAGGGAATCTGGAATAAGTATCGGAATGTCGCCATCTATGGGTCACATCTAAATTATCTCTATAAGCAAATTTGGAATAAGTATCGGAATGTCGCCATCTCTGGGTCACATCTGAACTATCTCTAGAATGAAATCTTGATCTTGATTTTGTTAAGGGTCAGAAATTGGGAGTATACCAATCTTCTGAGGTGATGAGAATCTTCATGTTGTTAACGGTCAGAAACTGGGAGTATACCAATCTTCTAAGGTTTTAAGGATGAGGGTCTTCATTCTTGAGGGTCAGATTTTTAGGAGCTTTAATTGTCCGTTATTCTGTTGGTGGTTGTAACTTCCAGCAGGTGATGAAGGAATTTTTTGAACGACCTTGGTTTTGACATTCGAATGCCCCAAGTGATGATGAAGGAGTCTTGCCCCAGGTTACTCTGCAAATTGAGAGATTTCTTGAAATCTTGACTGGATTACCCCAGGTTAACTGAACTTTGAAAGATTTGTTGAAACCTTGACTGGATTGCCCCAGGTGTGCTGGATAGTGACATGTCATACCCCTTTGTTGATAGGATATTTGTCAATGGAAGTGTCATCCTTTTTTAATTGATTTTGTTCACCGAGAGAGCTTTCGCTCATTGGATATTCATTGTACGAATTTCTCCGCTGTCAAACAAATAGCCATATGCAAACAGTGATATTCAAGTAATGCAAAGTTTATGCTTGTCTCGAAGTTTTGAAAAATGCATTTTTTAGCAGAAAACTTTTTATAAGACAAATTCAACACAAGACTTTAGAGCAAAGCCTTACAGGAGTCAGGATACCTTTTGGAACAGTATGCTTTCGAACTAACTCGTGCTTCAATTAGGACTTTTGAAGGGTTGTAACGTGGCTTGGTTCACGGTTTAAGAAACAAAGGATAAAGGCTCAAAGTATATTTGTACCCACCTGCTCTTCGTGATGTTCTTCAATCCTAAGCTCAGTTAATTGTGCGTCGAACTCCATTCAAATTTCGAACAAATTTTTGGGTGATGGTTCACCAGTTGAATTTTGGAAGACAGTCATCCTCTCCTTTTTCTTTTGCAACATTTTTCATGTTGTTGAGGATTTGTAATGACCTCTTTCTTTTTATTTGTTATCCCTAACTTTTGCCTGACTGTTCCTGTTTTCGAGATTACAGTCAGCGGGATGCCCAACTTTCTTAAGCCTCCTTTATAGGTTTTGGCTCAGCGGGCTTTTTCTTTTTTGAGAGATAATGACTGCCTATGTGATAGGGAACCATCACTGTCTTTTGATTCCAGAGGAATGCTTTTCTTTGACGTCGTTCGTTGTATTACGAACTGAGAGTTTGCGACTTCAATGCGCACCCCCTTTTTTTTTTAATTAACTGAGAGACTACCCTGCCCCAGGTTTATATCAAAGGTTTTAATTTGTTTAGAACAGAAACTCCTACTTCTTTGGCTCGAAGGGGTTGACTAGGGATTATCTTCCTTATAACTCCAGTGTTTGAGAATTGAAAGAAATGCATGTACATCATCAGCAAGGTCTGTTCAAAAGCATACTGTATGAGATTATGGTATTGTTTCGTCATCCTCCCTCTAAAGGCTTGCAACTTTTTATCAAGAGTTAAATATCATAAAGAAAGCATTAGAGTAGTGAAAACGAATGGATGAATTCGAGAAAAACATATGCAATGCATTAATGAAACAGAGTTTGACATTAAAAGATAATTGTTTGAACAACAAATGAAATTACAACTTCGAAAATTCAAATGAAACAAAGACATTCTCAATGATTTGGCATAGGAGAAGTGATTATGCTGGAGTCTCTAGAGGGTCAAACTCGATCTCCTTAGCGTCAATCATGTCTTGGATCTTGTTCTTCAGAGGCCAACAGTTGTTTGTGTCGTGTCCCGGACTGTCAGAGTGGTATGCACACCTTTCATTGGGATGATAGGTAGAAGCAGAAGTATTTGGGTTCCGGAGGGGAGCCCTCAATGTAATCAGCCCTGCCTACAACATGCATCGTAGTGCCTGACCCAGTGACATGTTGATCTTGGTGAACTGTCTCTTAGGCGCAACCTCCTTATGTTGATGCCCCTGTCTTTGTTGAGCAGGCGTAGGATTAGAGATCAAGATTGCTCCTACGTGTTGGTCATGACGACCCTTTTGACTGTTCGCAACATTGGACTCTTTCTTTCCATTGTAGGGAATTATTTGAGTATCCGAGGATGTAGTTCCTTGGATCTTTCCATTTTTGATGCCAGCCTCGACCCTCTCGCTGGTCAGTATTAGCTCGGTGAACCCGGCTGAGGAGCTTCCAATTAAGTGATTGAAGAAAGGCCCTGTCAAAGTCCCCATGAAGATGTCATTCAGCTCTCTGTCAGTTAAAGGAGGTTGCACCCTACCAGCCAGATCTCTCCACTTTTGGGCATATCCTTTGAAGCTCTCGTCAGGACCCATAGTCATGTTCTGCAATTGGACACGAGTAGGTGCAAGATCAACATTGTATTGATACTGTTTGTAAAAAGCCATAGTTAAATCTTCCCAGGTGTGGATGCGAGAACTCTCCAATTGATAGAACCACTCGAGTTGAGCCCCTACCAGACTTTCTTGGAAGAAATGGATCCAAAGCTTTGGATCAGTTGTGTATGGTTGAATCTTGCGGGGATAAGACTTTAGATGCATCTTAGGGCAAGAGACTCCGTCATACAGGGCCAAGGTGGGGACTTTGAACTTTGGAGGGATGACTAATCCAGGAACCAAACCCATGTCTCCTAAATCCAAGCCAGGTATTTGTTGAATCTCCATAGCATTGAGCGATCCTCCAACTCTTTGTACTTGTCATCAGCGGGAGGATATTGCTCCTCGGAGTAGTCAGCTTCAGCATCATTGATCTCCAAATTGTGGTATTCTTCAAGACTATCCCCTATGTTGGATGGAGTTGCAAGGTCCAGGGTCTTAGGTCTTCAGGGTCTTAGGTCTTCTTCTCAAGTTCAGGATGCTCGCTGCCTTCTTGGACTTCTTCTTCTTGTCTTTGAGAAGGAGAGCTGTCAGATCCTCTTGTCCTTTACCCATAGCCAGAAGCATTTGCTGGAATTGAGCGTTTTGAGCTTGGAGATCTTTCACCGTTTGTTCCATATCCATCTTACTGAAATAAACAGTAGGAAGATAAGGAAACCTGTATGGGAGAAACCTGCTATGTGCAATGATATGTATGATATATATATATATATATATATATATATATATATATATATATATATATATATATATATATATATATATATATATATATATATATATATATATATATATATATATATATATATATATATATATATATATATATATATATATATATATATATATATATATATATATATATATATATATATATATATATATATATATATATATATATATATATATATATATATATATATATATATATATATATATATATATATATATATATATATATATATATATATATATATATATATATATATATATATATATATATATATATATGCAATGTTTTCAAGGATCTCTTGGGGTAGACACAAGAGAATGTTAGAGGTTGAACTTTGATCTTTGATTGGAGAACTTTGCAACGGTGGATGTCTTTCCACAAGAATCAAGCTCACCATGTCAAGTGGGTCATAGCCCCTGATTCAAGTTGTTGCACTTGATCTTTGATGGCATTTGTTTAGAGGAGAAACCTCTTTCCCCTTGGTAGACGTCTGGTTCAACGTGACCCTGCATCAACGGACCCTCGAGATCCTTGAAATGGTTAGTAAAAAATGCTATGGTATGATGTTATGATGTTATGTACATGTATGCAAAAGCAAGTAAGTGTATATACAGGTAATCATATTCGCACAAAGCAAACAAGTCCTTAGGTTTAGGCTTGCACGGGGTTTGTGGGTAAGTACCCTCTTGAAGTTACATGGCTCATCCTGTCCTAAAATAGAAACCGGGTTCTAAGGAGCTCAATATCATTGGATTATTTTCTATGTTTATTGTCTTGGTTTAGCCACTTAACCGGCGACCAAAATATTCCAAGAAAACAACCCTCAATGAGTGTAGTATCGAGTATCTACCAACTTCGGACTGCACCAAAGTCGGTCATCTCACTACCCCTAAAAAGGCTAAGATGGTCAATTAAGGTTCTAAGAGTTCGTTAGTGCTTCATGACATCACTCAGTGGCCCCGTACTCTCCTTGATTGAACTCAAGGGTTACCGGTACTCACAAATATGTCACACTAACATAGCTTACTGCTTCAACCATGTCGGTATACCCCGCACAGTTCCCTCACAGTTTTATTGTTATTTACCTAAGAAGGTGCCCCTAAATCCGGGTGTAGGATTTACAACAAACCCAAACAAGGACCCAAAAAGTAAAGCAATCAAAGCAATTAAAGCAAGTATGTAAAGGTGATCTAAACCCTAAGGTAACCCCACTTTTAAATCGATCCCCAGCAGAGTCGCCAGTTCTGTGATACGGTGGGAGAACTGACTTGAGGTTTTGCGTTTGTATTCGCACTTGTTCGGTTTAGCAAGAGTCGCCACCGACTTTTTATTTTATCCTACGTAAAGGTTAAAAAGCACAGGAAAAACCTTTTGAGATGTTTCGTGGGTTCGGGGGGTAGATTATGAAAAGGGAAGGTATTAGCACCCTTTTCATCCATGGTTATCCATGGGCTCTTAGTTACTTGTTTTAGATCACTTGCCTTGATTTTCAATTGCTTGAAATGGTGGTGTGTGTGTATTTTGCAAGTTGATCAAGTAACTAAGAGTTGTCTACCCCTAAATTTACTCAAAGATTTTTCTCATGTTTTAACCCTTTTAACAGTATTGTTCCACCATTGTATTTGGTGGACAACCTTGTGTTAGGATGTTAACGGGACAGGCGCGGGTCATCGTATGGACCATGAATGCAATGGTGCCAAGTGTCTTTGGCAATTTTGCTTGAAGGGACTATGATCATTTGTTTAGGAAACTTCGAAAGCGTCATCGAGGGACTATGATCATTTGATTTGTTTTGTTTTGCCAAAGAACTCAACGTGCAAGCATGGCCCATTTTGGAAGGCAACAAGCGGGATTACCCTAGGGGTGAAAGTGTGAATATTGTATTGATTGTCATGCATTTGTCTTGTATTAGGTTATCTAGCAGTTGATTTTGAATCTTCGCGTACAAACCCTAATTACTATACAGTATATAGAAAGCGATAAATTGCGGGAATTTAAAGTCTAAGCTATTACAAATAAGTATCCGGGGATGGGGGTACAAATATTTACAAATGGGGATGAGACTTATTAGGAGAGTAGTGTCCAAATATATTTACAACCAAATTGAATCGCCATCTCAATGTAACATGTATCAATGTACAAGAATAAAAGCAATGTATCAAAAGTATTTGTGTAAGTGTATATGATTATTTACAAGTGAGAAAGATGTTAACTTAATGCAAATTTAAGTATTTATTTATTCTTTTTGTGTTTTTGTTAAATATGTACAAACAAAAGCTTTAATAAAATAAAGAGGAAAATGCTTAAGAAATTCTATTTTTATGTATTAATGCTTTTATGTATGACAAAGATTTATTAAAGAGAGTTTTTAATATAAAAATCTATTAACCTAATTAAATCTAATATTTATGTATTTTTCTAATGTAATAAAATAAAAGACAATTTTTTGGTGTAAAAATAATGTATTGTTTTATTTAACAAAAAAGGTTAAGTTATAAAAAGAAAATAAGGGGATAAAAAAAATTGATTTTAAGAGTATAAAAAATAAAAAGGTTGAATGGGCCTTAGGTTTGGTTCTTGGCCCATAAAAAAATTTGTAAGAGAAACAAAAAAGGGGGGGTGCGCCTGATTGCATATGGGCTTAGACGTTTTGGATGGGGCGAACCGGTCCAAGCGCTTGACACATTTTGTTTTAGGGTTTCCTTGTCTCGTTTCATTACTGGATTAGGGTTACAGGCTTAGAGCGGCGCTCTCATCTTCTCCGTCCTCTTCACTTTCTCATGCCAAGCTTTTCTGAACAAAGTCTTCGCCCATGGCCACCAGGCGCCGCCGTCAGCTCCTTCTCCCTCCATGGTCGAGCATAACAACGACAAAAAAGGTAACAGCTTCCCCTTCTTTATGTCTTAGGGTTTCGTATTTTGTCTTGCTCGTGTTTTATCTTTTCTTAGCCCTGATCTTTATGTTGTTATTTGTTTTCTGTTTGAGGTGCGTGAAAAGAAAAAAAAGAAAAGGAGTTATACCTTTGGGGTTCGTTGCTTGGAGAGGAGGAGAGGCGGACTTGGAGGCGCGTCTGGGGCGGCCAGGCGGAGAGAGCAGTGATGCTGAGCTAGCTTTGCTGGGAATTTGGTACTTGTATCTTGTTTTGGTTTTATAATGATAACTGAAAACCCTAGCCTTAATCTCTTCTTTTCCTCTTTTGAATGCTTGCTTGCTTGATCTTCTTCTGTCTGCCTGCTCTGTATGATTATGATGTTTGGAATCTGAGTGTTTTCTTGGACCCTATGATGAGCCTAGCTCTGAGGGTTTGAATTGCTTTAGTGTTTGATCCTGACTCTGAGTATTGTTGATGTTGTGTTTCGAACCTCTGAATGGCTTGCTCTGATTATGATATCTGAGTTTTCTTTTGATATTGTTTCACTTTTGAATAGCTTTTCCTCTGAGCTTGATAGTGTTGATTCTGAGTTGCTTGATGTACTACCCTATGATGAAGTCATTCTGAGGGTTTTTAGCTTGAATGCTTTGAGGTTGTATATTTGGCTTGGACATGTTTGTGGCTTTCTTGTGATATGCTCCAAGGTTTATCAGTTGGCTTGTTTGTGTTCTTGGTTGTTTGACAGGCTGTGAGTTCTTGCTTCTATATTTGAAACAGGTTAGCAGGCTTCAGGCTTGGTTACAGGCTTGAAGTTTTAGGCTTCTGGTTGTTTGAAGTTTGTTTCTGGTATAGGCTGTAGCAGGTTTTGGCTTGTGTTTACTGAGTTGAAACAGGTTAGCAGGTTTTGGCTTGGTGTTCTGAGTTGAAACAGGTTAGCAGGTTTTGAGGTGTTTGAATGTTTAAGGCAGGTTTGAGAGTTTACAAGCTTTGAACACCAGTTTGAGGCTTATGAGCTTTGTGTTATTTTTGTTATGTTGTTTTGCCTCCTTTGCTTGTTCTATAACAGTTTGTTTTATATCCTTTTGCCTAAGCCTGCAAGCCTCTCCACTTTTATTCTCTCTCTCTCTCTCTCTCTCTCTCTCTCTCTCTCTCTCTCTCTCTCTCTCTCTCTCTCTCTCTCTCTCTCTCTCTCTCTCTCTCTCTCTCTCTCTCTCTCTCTCTCTCTACAGATTAAAAAGCATTTTTATATTGCTTAAAACTGTCTTTGCTCTGAAAAAGTATTGGCCTTGAAAATGATGATTTTGAATATTGCTTGCATTGTTAGTTTTCCTCTGTGTACTTTCTTATTTTTTCAAGATTTTATGCATATCTTTGTGTACTTTGTTGACAGCTTTATATCTTTGACAGTTTGGTTAGTTTGAAACTGTGACTTGGTTTGGCATATGTTGAAGTTACAGCTTTGTTGACATTTCTTGGTAACTTAGTTTGCCATGTGCAGTTTGCAATTTGTTGACAGCTTTGCTTGTTCAATTTGCCTCTTTGGTTGACAATTTGGATTTATGCAGCATTGTAGCTTTGTGCACTTCATATTTTTTGCAAGCACATTTTTATCCCTCTTTGTGAACCAAGAATTTCTTGTGATTTGCAGAGAGGGTGAATAAACTGATTCCGGCCAGTTACTTTTAATGATGAGCTTTTTAAATTAACTGTCTGCTTTTGTTTTTATTTCATCTGCATTTGACTTCTTTCTTTTTCTTTTTGCAGGTAAAAATCAGTTGAGCAAAGGAGCATCAGTAGAAGATGAAGACTTAGGAAATTTTAGGATGTAGCTTTATTTCATTTTAATTATTTGTAATAACATTATTTGTAAATACTGTAAATGTATTCAAATAACATTTGTACTTAATAATTAAAAGTAAATAAAAGCTCTTTTGTCAATTAATCTTTTTAATTCTTCTTCAATTGTTTATTTAATTATTTATAATTCTTAAATTATAATAAATGGAAATAAATCCCAACTATTCTAACTTAGAATAAATAATTAATTAATAAACACTGTAGTCTCGCCACTTAGCATTAATCAATAATAAACCTGACGCTTCAATTAACCATAGCAATGCACAGTTAATCAAACAAACGTCCACATGTCTTTTCTTTTACTGATCATACCAAACACTGCAAGTTCTCAAGTCAAATGCCTCAATCCAAATCTCAGAGTAAATTGAAAAGAACTGTAGAATTAATTCTTTCTGAGAATGCGCACACAAAACCCTGATTCTTGATTTAATGTCGAAGAAGCGCCTGCTTGATCAAACCCTGAGCCAAACTCAACCAAACCCTAATAATCTGCTTGAACTGTTCCAGAGCCATGAAAACCCTAATTTTGTCTGCCTGGCGAGAAAAGTTTGTTTTGATCGATTCTTAGGCCAATCTGAAAAATCAGGAGAAGCCCGAAGCTGTGATTTCTTGTGAAAAAGAGGAGGGCAAATTTTGGGGTACAACAGCACCCCATTGAGTTATCCAAAACAGTCAGATACATGATTAAAGGTCTTCCTTCGACGGGTGGCATCAAGATAGGAGGCTCCAGCAAATACTCCTTGATCTTATCAAAAGCAACTTGACAATCATTATTCCATTCAACCACTTGATCTTTCTTCAACGGCTTGAAGATTGGCTCACAGGTAGATGTTAGGTGAGAGATGAACCTTTTGATATAGTTTAAGCGTCCCAAGAAACCTCTGACCTCCTTCTCAGTGCGAGGGGCAGGCATTTCTTGTATAGCTTTGACTTTGGCATGATCAATCTCGATGCCCTTGTTACTAACGATAAATCCCAAAAGTTTACCGGACCTAACTCCGAAAGTGCACTTGCTAGGATTCAGTCTGAGCTTATATTCCTTCAATCTGCCGAACAACTTTTGTAGATGGTCGAGGTGTTCTTCTTCTGTTTGTGAACGGGCTATCATGTCGTCTACGTAGACTTCGATCTCATGATGTATCATATCATGAAACAAAGCTACCATGGCTCGCTGATAGGTTGCCCCGGCATTCTTCAGTCCGAATGGCATCACTTTATAGCAGAAGGTACCTGTGATCGGTGGATCTGGAACTGACTGTTTAACGCTGGTTCGCGAAATGTCGTGGAAGCAAGAGTCGCCACCGTCTTTTATTTTCTCCAAATGGAAAGGACAAAAGCACAGAAAAATTCCTTAAAGAGATTGCTCTCGGTTCGGGAGGTAGATTATAGAAAGGGAAGGTGTTAGCACCCTTTCTATCCATGGTTATCCATGGGCTCTTAGATACTTGCTCACTTGTGTTTTCAAAAAATGGTTTGTTTGCTTTTCAACTGTGGGTTTTAAAAGTTTCTTTGAAAATTCCAGTTCGACTCTTGTATCGGTCCTCAAGAGTGTTTGAAAAATTGCTTTCGAAAGCTTTTTGAAAGGGTGTCGGTGTGAAAAGTATTTTTGATTTGTTTTGAAATTTAGAGCAAGTATCTAGAGTCGTCTACCTACCCTAAGGAATTCGTCTGTGTAGATGTCCTTTAAAGTAGTGCCATCCCACCATTGAGAGGTAGGTAGCACCACCGTTGGAGGTGTTCGGGTCAATTCGAAGGTTCGGGACATGGTGATCACCAGAGCAATAGGAAGACACCTTAGAAGCTACCCTCATGCCAGGTTCCCGGATCATGAGGACTTACTAAGACATCTTCTACTCGACGATCACCTTTCGAGGCAAGGCAACAGTGAGGCGTACCCTAGGGGTGGTGTGTGATTTGTGTGTCGTTTTCAGATATTTTTGTCTTTTGTCATGTCATGGGTGATCTACGCTTTTGTTTTTATTTTGACATTCATTCTTGCATGCCATTATTAACAGTTAAAAAATTGCGAGAAATATAAAGTTCCTAAATTATTACAAAGGCGCGGGTCCACATCGCCAAATTTAATCCAGGACCCGATTTGACAAATAAAATAAAGAAATAAAGTGCGAGAAATATAAAATGTCTGAGTTACATGGCTTTGGGAGAATTACATTAATATTTAAAAGAAGGAATAAAAAATGCGAAGAGAATTAAATCGAAAGCGAGGGTGTTGGACCCTTTTTAATGAAATTAAATTATTATTAACAAATTAATTAAAATAAAATAAAAAGAGAAAAGATTTTTTTGAGTTTATGAATTTTTAATGAGAATTAAATGAAATTAAAATATTAATTAACCCTAATCCTAGTTTTTTATTTATTAAGAAATTATGAAAATTAAACCTAAAGTTAACCTATTTAATTAATATAATTTGATTTACAAAAATAAATAATTAATTATTAGGGATGATAAAAGAAAATAAAAAAAGATAAATAATTAAAACCCTAATTCTACAATTATTTTTTAGTTTATTAAGAAAAATGTTTGAAATTAAGCCTAGAACTAAATTAAATGATATAATTTATTTACAAAGAAATATTAAATGAAATATATTTATTTTTTGTCTTTTCTATTTTTTTTATATTATTTTTATGTTTTTATGAAAATATTAATTCAAAGTTTTAAATGAAAATTAAACAAAAACAAATAAAATATCAAAATATGACAAAAGAATAAAAACAAACCATGGGGGGTTCTGTCCCCAATCTGGAGGTATAACTTAACAATTCTGGCCCAATAATCCTTGGCCTTATTGACTTTTCATGGGAGCATGCGTATGCGTTGACTGCAGCGTTCCATAGGCCTCAGATCCTGGCCATTGGATGGAGGTTGTGGGACAAGTGGCATGGCAGATCATGAGACTACATGGTGGTCTTCAGGGAATGAGCTACATGGAAACGTGTTTAGAAGAAAAATATAGAAATAAGAAGGGGGACCTGGGGTTCGAACCCAGGTCCCAGAGATTACCATACTGATGCCTTGCCACTGGAGCTCTTAGCGCGCTTTGTAAGTTATATGACTAACAAATAATATAAGATAAAACAAGAGTTAGTGGGAGATTTTAGCGCGAATTTCAAACGAGCCAACCATGCCTTGCCACCTAGTCTTCTTCTTCCTCGTTTGTATTTTCCTGAAACAAAACAAGCAAGATTGCGGGGGTTTTAAACCCCCACTACATGGCATATAGAAAAATAGCGATTAGAAATCCCTGCATCATAAATTAGGCGCGATATGTGTGTTCAAATCGTCCAAGTCTCCTGATTTTAATGGTCTAGGTCTCACGTCCTAATTTTTCCATAACTGAGAAACCCCAATTCAAGGTTTTTAAAACCCTAGGTGTCGTTCATGGCAACTCTTCATATATGCAATGATTCTTCAATTAAATCATACTGCTAGCTTCAGAATCAACTCATTAGTACAAATCAAGAATAAAAATGCATGGATATGGCCTGAATAATAAAACACGATTATGTAAAAAAAGTGACACATGCTGACTTCTAGTTACCAATTCTTGATGTTAGGGATGATGTTTTTTATTCAGACACGTTCCTTGAAGCCTCATGAACATAATGGAATGATTATTTGGCCTTGAATCGCACTGGAACGTAGTTTTCAGTTTTTGAATTTCTTGACAAAAACTCAAACTTTGCTTTTGTTTTCTGGCGCAGCTCAGAGGTCATGAACTTTAGGGTTAGTATCTGGCTTATGTATGGAATGATCAGGGTTGAGAATTGGATCAAAAAACCCTTTGCATTGATGTAGAGAATATTTGATTTTCATGCATAATCTTTCAAATCTTTTCCATGCCTATTTGATGCCAATCATGTCCAATTACCATTGGTTCTTCCCATATCAGATCATGCACGAATCTTGAGTGTATTTCATGCATAAAAGATTTAAAAAAGTTTGCTTTGGTATTTTCCACATATTTATTTTAATTAAATGAATTATTAGCAATTAAAAATTCAAATAAATAAATAAAAATGATGAATAACTTCCATTTGGGCCAAATGGTCGTGCACATGCTTTGGATGATCAATCTTGGAAGAAAATGTGGCCCATTAGCAATTTTAAGGCATTTGAAGCAAAGTTGACTTTTCAAAATATCCAAAAATTTCCCAACTTCCACAAGGCATATCTTGCTCAATTTTTAATCTTTGATCATGTTCTTGGACATTTTGGAAAGGTCTTGAAGTTCTCTAACCAATGCCTTTGGTCCCATGTAATTTTGATTTACCAATCTCAAGTTATGGCCTTTGACTTAAAGTCCCTTTTTGTTGACTTTTGAAAATGACCTATAATGTTGAAATTGATAACTTTTTGTGAGAGAATTTTTGGACTTGAAGTATGAAGAGGAGTTGTAGGAAATGTCTTTCTCTTCAAAATGAGCTTTGGATGGAATTTTTCTGATAATCCATGTGGAAGTTATGCCTTGGTCAAGTTACAGTTGACTTTTTCAACTGTCCAAATATGGAAACTTTTGCATCTTGAGACTTTTTGAGCCAAGCTTTGAGAATCATGATCAAGCATTGATCAAATGATGTTTGTGGCTTCAAAATGAGATGTTGACAAAAAATTTGAACTTTTGACTGTCAAATGACCATTTTGCCCCTGCAGTTGACTGTAGTGCAATTAGGGTTTTTGACTGTGCAATTTTGTGCTGTAAGTCTTGAAACTTGGTATGAGGATACTTGACAATGTTTGTAGGCATGTGGGACTTGATTGGGCCCTTGGAAACTTCATTTTCTTTGTCAGAACCAAAACCCTAGTTTTTGACTGTTATGAGGCCCTTGAACTGTGCAACCCTTGGGGAGATTTTGAAGCTTTGACTTGGCAAATTTTGAAGAATATGGGAGGGCAAATTTTGGGGTACAACAGTTGCCCCTGTTCAATCTTCTTAGACCTGAGGATGCAGATTGGCTGACGTGCCTTTCGTAATCCGAAGGTGGAAGATGATTGAACACTAGAGTGCCCAGAAATTTGCGCTCACATAGTAGTGTGATGATGGAATGGGCTTACGGATGCCATTTGGAGATTCATGGATAGGATGATGGGCTTATAGATGCCATGCTAAGAGATGATGGAAGGTTGATGGGCTTATAGATGCCATCTGGATGTCGATCGCGTAAGAGATTCCTTAGCGAGAACTTGCGTACCTGCAAAAGAAAATGATTACCTGACCTGTTACAGGAGCTGGTCTTCAAACTCTTTGTATAGATGTGTCCTGAATGGTTACAGGAGCTGGATCTAGAGCTTCAAAAGGTGATGAATGAACCAGGGATAGTTACTACCTCAACAGGAACGTTGAGAGAGCCTTGGACGATTACTACCTCAACAGGAACGCTGAGAGAATCTTGGGCGACTTCTACCTCAACAGTAACGCTGAGAGAATCTTGGGCGACTTCAACCTCAACAGTAACGCTGAGAGAATCTAGGGACGATTACTACCTCCGCAGTAACGGGGAGAGAACCATAGGCGACTTCAACCTCAACAGTAACGCTGAGAGAATCTTGGGCGACTTCAACCTCAACAGTAACGCTGAGAGAATCTTGGGCGACTTCAACCTCAACAGTAACGCTGAGAGAATCTTGGACGACTTCAACCTCAACAGTAACGCTGAGAGAATCTGGGGATGATTACTACCTCCGCAGTAATGGGGAGAGAACCATAGGCGACTTCAACCTCAACAGTAATGCTAAGAGAATCTTGGGCGACTTCAACCTCAACAGTAACGCTGAGAGAATCTTGGGCGACTTCAACCTCAACAGTAACGCTGAGAGAATCTTGGACGACTTCAACCTCAACAGTAACGCTGAGAGAATCTGGGGATGATTACTACCTCCGCAGTAACGGGGAGAGAACCATAGGCGACTTCAACCTCAACAGTAACGCTGAGAGAATCTTGGGCGACTTCAACCTCAACAGTAACGCTGAGAGAATCTTGGGCGACTTCAACGTCAACAGTAACGCTGAGAGAATCTTGGATATCTTCTACTGAGTCTTTATCAGGAAAATCTGTTAGGGGTTGTTGTACCCCAAAATTTGCCCTCGCGCTTTTCCACAAAGAAATCTCAGCTTCAAACATTTCCTGACTTCTCAAACTGACTCAAGAATCGGACAAACGGACTTTTCTTGACGGTCAAGCAAAATTAGGGTTTTACTGATTTTCAGAGCTCTGAATTGTTTCATACAGTGGGCTTAGGGTTTGGTTGGTTTTTGGTTCAATTTTGATCAAGCGAGCGTGATTTGGCATTTAATCAGGAATTAGGGTTTCATGGGCATATTCTCAGAAGAATTTGAATTCCACAACACTTTGCGGCTTATTTCAAGATTCGGATTAAAAGTCGCGTTATCTGGGTTTAATCAACAAAAGAGACAGTGGTTTGAATTCAGTACATTTTGATTGGGCCAGTCAGATGCAAGATGCAGTTTTGGAATTCACAGTGTTCATGTGTTTGATCAGTCTATCTGGGTTAATTGCTGCTTTGCTCTGGATGTTGAATAAGACGGACTTAATTGGTCAATGTTGTTTTATTTAAGTTATTTATTATTCTGAAACTAAAATGATTGAATTTATTTTTCAATTGTTTTAATTCTAAGAATTTTAAATAAATAAATAAACAGTAAGGAAATTAGAATTAATTAGATAATTTGAATTTTATTGATATTTAAATTATTTGTACAAGTTGTTGTTTATTACAAACAATAATTTACATTTAATTTAAATATTACAATAGAATGAAAAAATATCCTATTTTCTAAATATTCTTCATTCTTCACTCCGCTCCGGCATTCCATCTTTCATCTGCAAAAAGAAATAAGAAAGTCAGAAAGAATTAAAATTAGCAGAGACAGATAAAAATGCTCATCATTAGGGGCCGCTGACTGGGATCAGTTGCCCTCTCTGCAAATCACGGGATTTCTCCCGGTTCACAGAGAGGGAAGATTATTTTATCTCATGAAATGCAAATGTCAAAAATGCATAAGTTATGAAATTGCAAGCTGCATAGGAGTTCAAGATTCAAAATCCAATCTAAACTGAAAAAGTTCAATCCAAACTTTCAAATCCAAAACAAAGTCCACTCAAAGAAAATCAATAAAAGCATAAAGCTGTCAAAGAAGATTTGAGGAAAAGATATCAAAATGCAAAATCTATCCAAACTGTCAAAAGGAGATGCAATAGTGTATTATGCAAGTAATAAACTATCTTTTTCATCATTTCCTTAGTCAGCCCCTTCAGAACAGTACAGTAATATCATATAAAATTCTTAATCTGTACTTTAAGAGAGATAAAAAGAGAGATAAAGCAGTTCAGGTTAGGCATAGTTCAGAATATACAGCAGACAGTAGAAGGAGACAGTAGGGAAAAAGAAAATCTACAAGTCCACAAGCAGTTCACAGCAGGCAGTTCATGAGATGGAAAAGAGATAATAAAAGCCAAAACTCAGTTCAGAAGCAACATAGCAGGTTAGAGGGGAGAGAAGAGAGACATAAAACCAGTTCAGCATAACATACAAAGGTACTACTGTCCACAAAAACTGAGTTCAGAAAAAAAGATAGCAGTTCAGAACAGTTCAGGAAAAGTATACAAACTAAACCACAACCTGCCTAAAAAGAGAGCTCACTACTGTCATAACAAGAAACCCATCAACAACCTTTATGCAAAAAGAACACAACATCCTGATAATCCAAACTCAGAACTCAACCAAAACCAATATCCTCAAACCCAAAAAACTCAAAGGCTACTGAATTGGCAAAAGCTAAAAGCTCAAAACAACAAAAACTCTCACATACTCAAACCTGTACCAGTATAATCATACAAATAACACCTAAAGCCATTATCAAGCATATATCCTCACCACCAATAAACCTGCATCAGTCTCAGAACAAAAACTAAAAAACAAATAACCTCAACCTTCAAACCATACAAAAAGAACTGATCAAAGCCATACTTGCAAACTGACCAAGCTAAAGTCTCAACCTTCAAAAACACAATATCCTGATATCCAACACCAAGCCTCACCATCTTATGAAACCAACATCTAAGATATTCAAACACCAACACCAAGCCTCAGAAGCAAGCTTCTTCATAGGCAAATCAGAAAAAAAAAGAAACTCAGTGAAACATATCAAGGCAGCATCTCAGAAGGCAACATCAAGGCAATATTTGTTCAAACACTCAAGGCACACATAAGCAATCACATACATCAAGCAAATTCCCAAGATCAACACAGTAAAAGAAGAGGAAAAACGAAAGTGAAACATAAGCAATAAGCATCAATGGCACAGAAGAGAAGATAAAGAAGCAAGGATTTAGGTTTTCTCAGCGAATATCATCATCAAAAACCTAAGCATAAATAGCAAGGAACGAAGTTACCAAGAAGGCGTCCAAGCAAGCATCAAGCTTCACCGCTCCGGCCTCCTCAACGCATCCCTTTTCTCTCCTCCATCTCCAGGAATCAGGTAACGAATTTGCTATATCTTTCCCTTCACCTTATAAAAAACGAAACAAATAAAGAGCTCAGAACAATTCCACGCGTATCAGTCATAGAAGAAAAAAAGGAATACTGAAACAAACCTGGAGCAACGTATCCATTGCCTTGGAGGGAAGAGAGTATGGGTTGCGTTGGTGGCCGGAGAAAACGCTCAGGGAACTGCTAATCGAAGAAGACGAATACGGCGCCGTCGTAACCTCACAAACCCTCGTTTTCATTCTGAACCAAATGACCTAACCCTAATTCTGTTTCAAAAACCATGGGCTTAATCTGACCCGTTTCCTAATTCACCTCTAAAGCCCAACGAGAAATCACCTAATTTTCTAATACTAATCTTATAAAACTCTAACTCTTTTCATCTTTATAATAAAAAACAATATTTATTCTTTTATATACTAACTCATTTATTTCCTTGTTTCTAAAACATATAATTTATTTCTTAATATTATTAAGCATACTAATTTAATCTAAATACTTTTTATACACAAATTAAACTTAAAAACATTTTTGAAATACATTTGTATATAATTATCTTTTCTCTTTTACACATGATTAAATTGAAGAAACTTTTTTTAGTTAATATCATTTTTGTACATATCATACATTCTCATACATAATTAAAATTAAACTTTTTAATTAACATTTTTTTCATACATAATAATTCAATACATTTCTCTTCTAATATTTAAAATTACAAACATTTTGACTAAAATACTCTCCAATTAAAACTTAACACTTAATCAAAACCCTTCATTTGTACATAAACATACAAAATCAAAAATACATTTAAAAAGGTATGTATAGGTCAAAACCCTAATGCGATTCAACTTCACAATTCGCATTTGTACATATTTACATTTACACAATACATATACATTTACACAATACATATACATTTGCACTTACACAATATATTGCCCTATACTCACTTTATCTTATATTTGTATATTTGATATTCATTTCTGATCGCGACATTCGATTTGGTTGTAAATTATTGGGTACTATAAATCTCATCCCCTTGTACATTTATACCCCCACTCCCGGACATTGTTTTGTAATAGCGTAGATTTACATTCCGCAATTTACAGCTTTTCAATTATACCATGGTTAGACCTAGGGTTTGTATGTACATAAAATCAAACGCTAGATAACCTAATACAAGACAAATGCATGTAATCAATACACAATCACACTTGCACCCCCTAGGGTAATCCCACATGTTGCCTTCCAAAATGGGCCATGCTTGCACGTCGAATGTCTTTGGCAAAACAATCAAATGATCATAAGTCCCTCGAAGTGTTGCCTAAACGGAATGATCATAGTCCCTTCAAAATAAATTGCCAAAGACACTTGGCATCATTGCATTCATGGTCTATACGATGACCCGCGCCCGTCCCGAATAAACTTCCAAAACGCAAGATTGTCCACCAATTTCAATGGTGGAACAAAATTGTTAAAAGGGGTTAAAACATGACAAAAACCTTTGAGTACAATAGGGTAGACAAAACTCTTAGTTACTTGAGATCAACTTGCAAAAACACTTGCCTTCTTTTCAAAAACCACAATCCACAACACTTTCAAACAAACTCTCAAAAAAACATTTTGAAAACATCTTTTCGAAAAGATTCACACTTTTGTAAAACACTCAAACACGAGTCAAATACATTAGTTGCCTAAAACAAGGCATCTTTTTCTAAAACATTTTCAAAAAACACACACACACACCATTCTCGAAGCAATCGAAAAACAAGGCAAGTGATCTAAAAAACCAAGTAACTAAGAGCCCATGGATAACCATGGATGAAAAGGGTGCTAATACCTTCCCTTTTCATAATCTACCCCCCGAACCCACGAAATATCTCAAAAGGTTTTTGCTGTGCTTTTTTAACCTTTCCTTTAGGATAAAGTAAAAAGTCGGTGGCGACTCTTGCTCAACCGCACAAGTGCAAATACGAATGCAAAACACTAGTCAGTTCTCCCACCGTATCACAGAACTGGCGACTCTGCTGGGGATACTTTTAAAAGTGGGGTTACCTTAGGGTTTAGATCACCTTTACTTTCAATTGATTGCTTTGTTTGCTTTACATTTATGGGCTTTGTATCGGAGTTCTATAGATCCTAACCCGGATCTGGGGAAACCCTTTTAGGTAGCAACAAGGCTGTGAGGGAACTGTGCGGGGTATACCGACATGGTTGAAGCAGTCTGCTACGTTGATGTGGCACTTTGGTGTGTACCGGTAACCCTTGAGTTCAGTCAAGGAGAGTACGGGGCCGCCGCGTGGTGTCGCGAAGCATCAACTGACTTTAGAACCTTAATTGACCATCTTGGCCTTTTTAGGGTAGTGAGATAACTGACTTTGGTGCAGTCCGAGGTTGGTTGATACTCGATACTACACTCAATGGAGGGCTGCTTTCCTGGGATATTTCGGTCGCCAGTTCAGTGGCTAAATCGAAACGATGAACAATGAAAGCAATCCCGTGACATTGGGACCTCTAGAACCCGGTTACTTTTAATAGGACAGGTTTTAACCAACAAACTGAAAGAGGGTAGTACCCGGACCTCATGCAAGCCTAAACCTAAGGCCTTGCGTGCTTTGTGTGAATATTGTCTGCCTGTATATACACTTACTTGCCTGTGCATACATGCACATAACATCATGACATCATAGCATAGCATTTTAGCATTGTCAATAACCATTTCAAGGATCTCGAGGGTTCTTTTGATGCAGGATTACGTTGAACCAGATATCTATCAAGGGGCAAGAGGTCTCTCCTCTAACCAATCCAGTCAGAGTCCAAGTACAACAACTTGAATCAGTGGCTATGACCCACTCGACATGGTGAGCTTGATTCTCGTGGAAGGACGTCCACCGCTGCAGAGATCTCCAATCCAGGAGCAGAGTTCAACCTCTAACATTTTTCTTGTGTTTACCCCAAGAGATCCTTGAAGGCATGCATCCACATATCATGCATTGCATCTTGACAATCTTTCATTTTTCAGGTTTCCTTACTCTCCTGCTGTTTATTTCAGCAAGAGATGGCTCTAGAACGGTCTGTCAAAGACATCCAAGACCAGACTGCTCAGCTGCAGGAAATGTTCATGAACTTGTCTCTGGGGCAAGAAGAGATGAAAGCTCTCCTCACCAACGGCTTGGGGAGTTCCAACAATGCCAGGAATGATCAGATTGCGGAGCTGCAGTTTGATCTGACAACACTGAGGACTCAAATGATGGGATATTTGGTGGGCCAGATGGCTCTCATCCAAGACCTATCTCAAAGACAAGAGGAACTCGGAGTTCTGGTCCGCCAACTGCTTCCAAACAACCAACTGGGGCAAACATCTGAGGTCGAAGAGCAAGTCACCGCTCAGCCTCCACCCACTCAAGAGGGCAAGGGGAAAGCTCCTCTGCTAGCTTCAGGGTCACAAACCCATCAACAACCTCGCCGGCGTCAGCGGGGCAATCGGCGTAGACAAGAAACGTCGGGAAGGCAGTTCACAGAGACTGACATACCGTCATCTCTAATTCTGGAGCGCTTGTTGGAGGTTAATCTGACTGCTTTGAGGGATCCTATCCGGAACCCAAATACCTCCGCTCCTGGCTATCATCCCGATGCATTCTGTGTTTACCACTCCTATAGCCCAGGACATGACACCGATAACTGTTGGGCCTTGAAGAACAAGATTCAAGATCTGATCGACATTGGAGTGCTGAGGTTCATGCCAGACGGCGAGATGAAGATCTTCCGTTGAAGGGTTCTCCGCTTGAAGTGACGAAGCTCGAATTGAAAGACTTTTGCTTCTTTTTGAATTTTTCAAAGTTGTAATTTCTTTTGCTGTCAAAACAATTATTCGTTGATGTTAAACTCTGTTTTCATTAATGCATTGCATATGTTTGTCTTGAATTCATCCATTCGTTTCACTACTTTTATGCCTTTCTTTATGATATTTGACTCTTGATAAAAAGCTGCAAGCCTTTAGAGGGAGGATGACGAAACAATACCATGATCTTATACAGTATGCTTTTGAACAGACCTTGCTGATGATGTACAGGCATTTCTTTCAATTCCCAAACACTGGAGTTATAAGGAAGTTAATCCCTAGTCAACCCCTTCGAGCCGAAGAAGTAGGAGTTTTCTGTTCTAAACGATCAAAACCTTTGATATAAACCTGGGGCAGGGTAGTATCTCAGTTAATTCAAGAGAAAACGCGCATTGAAGCCGCAAACTCTCAGTTCGTAACACAACGAACGACGTCGAAAAAGAAAGCATTCCTTTGGAATCAAAAGACAAGGGTGGTTCCCTATCACATAGACAGTCAATCTCTCAAAAGAGAAAAGCCCACTAAGCCAAAACCTATAAAGGAGGCTTAAGAAAGCTGGGGCATCCCGCTGACAGTAATCCCGAAAACGGTAACCGTCAGGCAAAAGTTAGGGATAACAAATCAAAATCAAAATAGTGAGGTCATTACAAAACCCTCAACAACATGAAAAAATGTTGAAAAAGAAAAAGGAGATAATGACTGTCTCCCAAAATTCAAACCGGTGAACCATCGCCCAAAAGTCGTTCCAAACTCAAAACAGAGTGCGACGCACAGTTAACTGAGCTTAGGTCGAAGAACATCACGAAGAGCGGGCGGGTACAAATATACTTTGAGCCTTTATCCTTTGTTTCTTAAACCATGAACCAGGCCACGTTACAACCCTTCAAAAGTCCTAATTGAAGCATGGGTTAGTTCGAAAGCATACTGTTACAGAAGGTATCCTGACTCCTGTAGGGCTTTGCTCTAAGTCTTGTGTTAACTTGTCTTATGAAAAGTTTTCTGCTAAAAACGCATTTTTCAAAATTTCAAAGACAAACATGAACTTTGCATTATTCGAATATCACTGTCTGCATTTGACTCTTTTGTTTGACAGCGAAGAAGTTCATACAGCGAATGTTCGGAGGAACGAAAACTCTCTCAGTAAGTCAAAATCACTTCAAGAGGATAACACTTCCATCAAATCTCCTATCAACAAGGGGGATGACACAGCACAGTTCAATTAACCTGGGGCAGTCCAGTCAAGGTCCAACAGATCTTTCAAAGTTCAATTAACCTGGGGCAGTCCAGTCAAGGTCCAACAGATCTTTCAAGGTTCAGTTAGCCTAGGGCAGTCCGGTCAAGATTTCAAGAAATCTCTCAATATGCAGAGTGATTTAATTCAAGGCTCCTTCACAACCACTTGGGGCATTCGAATGTCAAAAGTGTTCAACAAATCAACTACAACATTTCCAGATTCGATTCCTGTATCCAGCCAGGGCATATCTGTTGACTCCATTTCCAGACTCGACTCCTGTATCTAGCCAGGGCATGTCTGAAGAGTTCGAAGATTCGATTCCTGTATCCAGCCAGGGCATATCTATTGACGACTATTTCCAGATTCGATTCCTGTATCCAGCCAGGGCATATCTGTTGACCACGTTTCCAGACTCGATTCCTGTATCCAGCCAGGGCATGTCTGAAGAGTTTCCAGATTCGACTCCTGTATCCAGCCAGGGCATGTCTGAAGAATTCCAGATCAACACCTGCAACAACCCAGGAAACATCTGTGAACGACCGATTGTAGACCAACACCTGTAATAAACCAGGATTTTATCTACATCACCACTTGGGGCATTCGAATGTCAAAAGTGTTCAAACCCGATGCAGTTTTACACAAGCTCATCATCAGGAAACCCTACACCGGTTCCCCTTCAAGACTTCTGAAAACAGTTCATGGATTCATCCCAAACAACGGATGTTAATCTATCAACTTGTTCAGATGCAACCTTTGAATTTAGTTTACGGACGCTTCCCAACAACGGATGTTGTTCTATTGCTGATTCCTCTCCAAGACTTCTGAAACAGTTTACGGATTCTTCCCAACAACGGACGCCAATCTACCGACTTGTTCAGATTCTTATCAAGACTTCTGAAAACAGTTCATGGATTCATCCCAAACAACGGATGTTAATCTATCAACTTGTTCAGATGCAACCTTTGAATTTAGTTTACGGACGCTTCCCAACAACGGATGTTGTTCTATTGCTGATTCCTCTCCAAGACTTCTGAAACAGTTTACGGATTCTTCCCAACAACGGACGCCAATCTACCGACTTGTTCAGATTCTTACCAAGACTTTTGAAAACAGTTCATAGATTCATCCCAACAACGGATGTTAATCTATCAACTTGTTCAAGAGGCAACCTTTGAATTCAGTTTACAGACGCTTCCCAACAACGGATGTTGTTCTATTGCTGATTCAACCTCAAGATTGCTGAAAACAGTTCACGGTTTCTCCAAGTAAACGGATGTTAACCTATCGCTTGTTCAGATTCTTCTCAAAGCTAACCACCATGGAAGATCGCGCTCGCCAAAATTCTCCCTATCCCCAGCGGAGTTCCTTCAACCCCCAGCAAAGTCAGACTTTTAAACCTTCTCCCCACAGAGTTTTAAGGAAGCAATCTTGAGTTCCCCAGTGAAGTCTCCAGGGTTACCTCCCATCAAACCAAAGACTCTCAATCTGGTCTCCCCGGCATGAGTCCACTAGTTGGAGCTCCCCAGTAGAGGTCATCAGGAATTCTCTTCCCCAGTGACGGCCAAGGATTTATTTTCCCCGGCAGCAGTCAAGATGCTTTTATCTTCGGCCATCTCGGAATCATGTATCCTTGGCAAGATTAGCTCATCAGCTTACATGCGCATTCATTACATTCATTCATAAACATTAAATGGCACATGCATTGCATCATGCGTCATAACATTACATACAGCTAACCCTTTACCTTTTCAGGTAAGATCAGTCGACAGACACAGATCATCTCCTGAGATTCATCCAAAAAAAATAGTTCAGATGTGACCCGGACACGGCAACATTTTGATACTTATTCCAGGTTCATTCAGACGCATCAGCAGAAACCTTACACCGGTTCCTCTTCAACTTCTCAACTTCTGAAACAAGTTTACGGATTCTTCCCTACAACGGATGTCAATCTACCGACTGATTCAGACTCTTCTCAACTTTTGAAGACAGTTTACGGATGCTTCCCTACAACGGATGTCAATCTACCGACTGATTCAGACTCTTCTCAACTTTTGAAGACAGTTTACGGATGCTTCCCTACAACGGATGTCAATCTACCGACTGATTCAGACTCTTCTCAACTTTTGAAGACAGTTTACGGATTCTTCCCTACAACGGATGTCAATCTACCAACTGATTCAGACTCTTCGCAATTTTTTGAAAATAGGTCACGGACATCAATCTGTTACTTGTTCAAACCCCAATTCAGAGATATTCCAAGGCAGGGATGCCCTTCTGATACTCGTCCACTTACCAATGACGTACGGTTCAACATCACCCTATGGCATCTGTAAGCCCATTCTCAGATGGCATCTCTAAGCCCATCCCCCGACAAAATTCTCTCACACCAGATGGCATCTTTAAGCCCATCACCAAATGGCATCTTTAAGCCCATTCACCTCCACCGTCACATCGACGAGCGCAAATTTTCTGGGCACATTAGTGTTCAATCTCCTTTTACCTTCAAGTCGCGAAAGGCAAACTTGCCAATCTAACTCTTCAGGTCCAAGAAGATTGAACAGGGGCAACTGTTGTACCCCAAAATTTGCCCTCGCGCTTTTCCACAAAGAAATCTCAGCTTCAAACATTTCCTGACTTCTCAAACTGACTCAAGAATCGGACAAACGGACTTTTCTTGACGGTCAAGCAAAATTAGGGTTTTACTGATTTTCAGAGCTCTGAATTGTTTCATACAGTGGGCTTAGGGTTTGGTTGGTTTTTGGTTCAATTTTGATCAAGCGAGCGTGATTTGGCATTTAATCAGGAATTAGGGTTTCATGGGCATATTCTCAGAAGAATTTGAATTCCACAACACTTTGCGGCTTATTTCAAGATTCGGATTAAAAGTCGCGTTATCTGGGTTTAATCAACAAAAGAGACAGTGGTTTGAATTCAGTACATTTTGATTGGGCCAGTCAGATGCAAGATGCAGTTTTGGAATTCACAGTGTTCATGTGTTTGATCAGTCTATCTGGGTTAATTGCTGCTTTGCTATGGATGTTGAATAAGACGGACTTAATTGGTCAATGTTGTTTTATTTAAGTTATTTATTATTCTGAAACTAAAATGATTGAATTTATTTTTCAATTGTTTTAATTCTAAGAATTTTAAATAAATAAATAAACAGTAAGGAAATTAGAATTAATTAGATAATTTGAATTTTATTGATATTTAAATTATTTGTACAAGTTGTTGTTTATTACAAACAATAATTTACATTTAATTTAAATATTACAATAGAATGAAAAAATATCCTATTTTCTAAATATTCTTCATTCTTCACTCCGCTCCGGCATTCCATCTTTCATCTGCAAAAAGAAATAAGAAAGTCAGAAAGAATTAAAATTAGCAGAGACAGATAAAAATGCTCATCATTAGGGGCCGCTGACTGGGATCAGTTGCCCTCTCTGCAAATCACGGGATTTCTCCCGGTTCACAGAGAGGGAAGATTATTTTATCTCATGAAATGCAAATGTCAAAAATGCATAAGTTATGAAATTGCAAGCTGCATAGGAGTTCAAGATTCAAAATCCAATCTAAACTGAAAAAGTTCAATCCAAACTTTCAAATCCAAAACAAAGTCCACTCAAAGAAAATCAATAAAAGCATAAAGCTGTCAAAGAAGATTTGAGGAAAAGATATCAAAATGCAAAATCTATCCAAACTGTCAAAAGGAGATGCAATAGTGTATTATGCAAGTAATAAACTATCTTTTTCATCATTTCCTTAGTCAGCCCCTTCAGAACAGTACAGTAATATCATATAAAATTCTTAATCTGTACTTTAAGAGAGATAAAAAGAGAGATAAAGCAGTTCAGGTTAGGCATAGTTCAGAATATACAGCAGACAGTAGAAGGAGACAGTAGGGAAAAAGAAAATCTACAAGTCCACAAGCAGTTCACAGCAGGCAGTTCATGAGATGGAAAAGAGATAATAAAAGCCAAAACTCAGTTCAGAAGCAACATAGCAGGTTAGAGGGGAGAGAAGAGAGACATAAAACCAGTTCAGCATAACATACAAAGGTACTACTGTCCACAAAAACTGAGTTCAGAAAAAAAGATAGCAGTTCAGAACAGTTCAGGAAAAGTATACAAACTAAACCACAACCTGCCTAAAAAGAGAGCTCACTACTGTCATAACAAGAAACCCATCAACAACCTTTATGCAAAAAGAACACAACATCCTGATAATCCAAACTCAGAACTCAACCAAAACCAATATCCTCAAACCCAAAAAACTCAAAGGCTACTGAACTGGCAAAAGCTAAAAGCTCAAAACAACAAAAACTCTCACATACTCAAACCTGTACCAGTATAATCATACAAATAACACCTAAAGCCATTATCAAGCATATATCCTCACCACCAATAAACCTGCATCAGTCTCAGAACAAAAACTAAAAAACAAATAACCTCAACCTTCAAACCATACAAAAAGAACTGATCAAAGCCATACTTGCAAACTGACCAAGCTAAAGTCTCAACCTTCAAAAACACAATATCCTGATATCCAACACCAAGCCTCACCATCTTATGAAACCAACATCTAAGATATTCAAACACCAACACCAAGCCTCAGAAGCAAGCTTCTTCATAGGCAAATCAGAAAAAAAAAAGAAACTCAGTGAAACATATCAAGGCAGCATCTCAGAAGGCAACATCAAGGCAATATTTGTTCAAACACTCAAGGCACACATAAGCAATCACATACATCAAGCAAATTCCCAAGATCAACACAGTAAAAGAAGAGGAAAAACGAAAGTGAAACATAAGCAATAAGCATCAATGGCATAGAAGAGAAGATAAAGAAGCAAGGATTTAGGTTTTCTCAGCGAATATCATCATCAAAAACCTAAGCATAAATAGCAAGGAACGAAGTTACCAAGAAGGCGTCCAAGCAAGCATCAAGCTTCACCGCTCCGGCCTCCTCAACGCATCCCTTTTCTCTCCTCCATCTCCAGGAATCAGGTAACGAATTTGCTATATCTTTCCCTTCACCTTATAAAAAACGAAACAAATAAAGAGCTCAGAACAATTCCACGCGTATCAGTCATAGAAGAAAAAAAGGAATACTGAAACAAACCTGGAGCAACGTATCCATTGCCTTGGAGGGAAGAGAGTATGGGTTGCGTTGGTGGCCGGAGAAAACGCTCAGGGAACTGCTAATCGAAGAAGACGAATACGGCGCCGTCGTAACCTCACAAACCCTCGTTTTCATTCTGAACCAAATGACCTAACCCTAATTCTGTTTCAAAAACCATGGGCTTAATCTGACCCGTTTCCTAATTCACCTCTAAAGCCCAACGAGAAATCACCTAATTTTCTAATACTAATCTTATAAAACTCTAACTCTTTTCATCTTTATAATAAAAAACAATATTTATTCTTTTATATACTAACTCATTTATTTCCTTGTTTCTAAAACATATAATTTATTTCTTAATATTATTAAGCATACTAATTTAATCTAAATACTTTTTATACACAAATTAAACTTAAAAACATTTTTGAAATACATTTGTATATAATTATCTTTTCTCTTTTACACATGATTAAATTGAAGAAACTTTTTTTAGTTAATATCATTTTTGTACATATCATACATTCTCATACATAATTAAAATTAAACTTTTTAATTAACATTTTTTTCATACATAATAATTCAATACATTTCTCTTCTAATATTTAAAATTACAAACATTTTGACTAAAATACTCTCCAATTAAAACTTAACACTTAATCAAAACCCTTCATTTGTACATAAACATACAAAATCAAAAATACATTTAAAAAGGTATGTATAGGTCAAAACCCTAATGCGATTCAACTTCACAATTCGCATTTGTACATATTTACATTTACACAATACATATACATTTACACAATACATATACATTTGCACTTACACAATATATTGCCCTATACTCACTTTATCTTATATTTGTATATTTGATATTCATTTCTGATCGCGACATTCGATTTGGTTGTAAATTATTGGGTACTATAAATCTCATCCCCTTGTACATTTATACCCCCACTCCCGGACATTGTTTTGTAATAGCGTAGATTTACATTCCGCAATTTACAGCTTTTCAATTATACCATGGTTAGACCTAGGGTTTGTATGTACATAAAATCAAACGCTAGATAACCTAATACAAGACAAATGCATGTAATCAATACACAATCACACTTGCACCCCCTAGGGTAATCCCACATGTTGCCTTCCAAAATGGGCCATGCTTGCACGTCGAATGTCTTTGGCAAAACAATCAAATGATCATAAGTCCCTCGAAGTGTTGCCTAAACGGAATGATCATAGTCCCTTCAAAATAAATTGCCAAAGACACTTGGCATCATTGCATTCATGGTCTATACGATGACCCGCGCCCGTCCCGAATAAACTTCCAAAACGCAAGATTGTCCACCAATTTCAATGGTGGAACAAAATTGTTAAAAGGGGTTAAAACATGACAAAAACCTTTGAGTACAATAGGGTAGACAAAACTCTTAGTTACTTGAGATCAACTTGCAAAAACACTTGCCTTCTTTTCAAAAACCACAATCCACAACACTTTCAAACAAACTCTCAAAAAAACATTTTGAAAACATCTTTTCGAAAAGATTCACACTTTTGTAAAACACTCAAACACGAGTCAAATACATTAGTTGCCTAAAACAAGGCATCTTTTTCTAAAACATTTTCAAAAAACACACACACACACACCATTCTCGAAGCAATCGAAAAACAAGGCAAGTGATCTAAAAAACCAAGTAACTAAGAGCCCATGGATAACCATGGATGAAAAGGGTGCTAATACCTTCCCTTTTCATAATCTACCCCCCGAACCCACGAAATATCTCAAAAGGTTTTTGCTGTGCTTTTTTAACCTTTCCTTTAGGATAAAGTAAAAAGTCGGTGGCGACTCTTGCTCAACCGCACAAGTGCGAATACGAATGCAAAACACTAGTCAGTTCTCCCACCGTATCACAGGGGTCGATTTAGTTGGACTAGAGAAGGCCTTTGACTGGATAAGAAACAGGAAAATCTTGGGGTCGATTTAACTGAACCGGTCTAGGTCTTGAAATATAGTTGAGAACTTAACTGAATCTTTCCTGAAAGGTAAAGGTCAGTCATATGCAAGGCATGATATGAATCAAGCGATGATGTTCTCAACATAAATGAGATTTGTAAGATATGATGCGTATATGCATGCTATAATGTATGGAGATGTGATGTTTATGAACGTATGTTTTCGTTTTAGGAAAATAAATCCTTGACGGGTGCCGGGAAGTCACTCCTGGGCTGACGTTGAAGAATAGATTTTGCTTCCGCTGGGGATGATAGTTGCAAGAATACCGGTAGGAGAAGATAGCTCCGTTGGGGAATAAACTTGGCGAATAGATTACTCTGCGGGGAGAAAAGTACTCTAACGATCCTGCTGGGAAGCAATACTCTGTGGGGAGAAAGATACTTTGCTAGGTTGTTGAAAATAACTTGCTGGGGATACCCTTGTTGTGTTGGAAGTGTTAATAGACTTCCCTGGGGATAAGAAGACTTCGTCGAGGGCGATCTTTCCGTGGCTTTTGGCTGAGGATAACCCAGTTATATCCTGGTAGGGAAATAACTCTTTGAATAAAGTCGGGAGACGCGTTCGTATTCTGGGAGGATAAGCTTCCAGAATCTACTGGGGATAAGCTTGCTGCTCAGGGAGATGGATTCCAACTTTTCTGGGGAAGATGGATTGGACTCTCCTGGGGGAGTTTGAGCTGTAATTTTTGTAAGTTGAAAGAGGGAACCTATGTAGGGTTGCCTGATGATGAGCTCGTGTAAAACCACATCCTGGAAAGAAGGACACCTGTGTAGGGTTGACTGATGACAAGCTCGTGTAAAACTGCATCTTTGGAGGGAGGAAACCTGTGTGGGGTTTATTGATAATGAATCCATATAAGACTGCATCTGAAATGGAGAAGGAACTTGTGTAGGGTTACTTTGATGACGAGTCAGTGTAAAACTGCATCTGGAGAGGGAGAACCTGTGTAGGGTTTCTTCGGGGCGAGTTCGTGTTAAACTTCTTGATGAACCGGGGTAAGGTTATCTTGAGATAAGTCCGTGTAAGACTTCTGGAGGAACCGGGGTTAGGTTACTGCAGGATAAGTTCGTGTAAAACTTCTTGATGAACCGGGGTAAGGTTATCTTGAGATAAGTCCGTGTAAGACTTCTGGAGGAACCGGGGTTAGGTTATCTTGAGATAAGTCCGTGTAAGACTTCTGGATGAACCGGGGTAAGGTTACTGCGGGGTAAGTTCGTGTGAAACTTCTTGATGAACCGGGGTAAGGTTATCTTGGGATAAGTCCGTGTAAAACTTCTTGATGAACCGGGGTAAGGTTATCTTGAGATAAGTCCGTGTAAGACTTCTGGATGAACCGGGATAAGGTTACTGCGGGGTAAGTTCGTGTGAAACTTCTTGATGAACCGGGGTAAGGTTATCTTGGGATGAGTCTGTGGATGATTGTCCTGTTTGGTTTCGGATGTTAACCCACGATCTGGAATTTGTAAAGGTAGATGGTAATCATCCTTTCCTTGGTACTTTGGTTGATAGAACAACTGGATCGCCTGTACGACTCATTATTGCCCCTGTTTCTGAGATGGGAGAGGGAGACCCGTGAGGTGCTGATAGTTATTGATGGACAAACCTTCTTCTGGTAGGCAGGTGACAAGATGCCAGGACATAGTCATACGCTTTGATCCCTAACTTTTGCCTGGACCGCCCTTTCGGGTTTTCAGTCCACCGGGATACCCATTTTTTCCCAAGCCGCCTTTTCAGGTTTTCGACTTGCCGGGTGTACAGATTTTTTCATTTCATCCCTTATTTTTGCCTAGGTGTGTCAACCCAGCGGGTCTTTGATTATGCGTAGTATTTTTTCTGACTATGTCCACGTTCTTAGAATGTAGGGAAGTGCCCCTGTTGAAAGTATTTTGCCATGCCCCAGATAATGGACAATGCTCATGCCATGCCCCTTGATTGGAAGTGTTCTTTCCACATGAGGTGACCCTTTTGTTGAGAAGACCTTTGTTCATCAGATATTCGTCATGCGAATTTCTTTGTTGTTCAAACAAATGGTCATATGCAAACAATATTATTCTAAGAATGCAAAAGCTTATATTTGTCTTGAAGTTTTGAAAATGTATATATTTTTTCATAAGAACAAGTGAAGATTTTTTTTTGTAAACTGTGATGTCAACGCGTTATTTTACCGCCAACTTTCAGGAGTCAGGATACCTTCGTAACAATATGCTTTCGAACTAGCCCATGCTTCAGCTAGGACTTTTAAGGGTTATAACGTGGCCTGGTTCACGGTTTAAGAAACAAAGGATAAAGGCTCAAATTTCATTTGTACCCACCCGCTCTTCGTGATGTTCTTCAAACCTAAAACTCAGTTGATCATGCGTTAGACCTTGTTTGAGTCTTCGTCCTGACGTTTCAATGATGGTTCAGATATTGATGATTTATTCTAAATAGGCAGTTATTTTTTGTTTTTGTTGAGGGTTTGTAGGACCTCTTTCTTTTTGATTTCATTATCCCTATCTTTTTGCCTGAGCTGTTCTTTTGTGATTACAGTCAGCGGGATGCCCCAGTTTTGTAAGTCTCCTTCATAGGTTTTGACTTATTGGGCTTTTATTTTTGAGATATAATGACTGCCTATCCTTATGATTATTCGGAATCATCACTGTCTTCTCTTTTTTTTTTGTGAGGACCTCTTTGGTGCCATTTGTTATGCACTTGGATCAACTGAGAGAACTACCCTGCCCCAGGTTATGATTAAGGGTTTTAAATTTCGAAAAGAAAAACTCCTACTTTTTTGGCTCAGATGGGTTGACGAGGGATTATCATCCTTATAACTCCAGTGTTTAGGGATTGAAACAATGCCTGTACCTCATCAGCGGGGTCTGTTCAAAAGCATATTGTAGATTATGGTATCGTTTTCGTCATCCTCCCTCAAGAGGCTTAGAATTATTAACCGAGAGTTGATCATCACAGAAAAATGAAAACAGTTTTAAGTATAGTAAACATAATTAATTCAAGACAAACATGTGTAATGCATTCATGAAATAAAAGAGTTTATCATGACGATTGTTTATTTGAACAAGAAAAGAAAAATACAACTTGAATTCAAATGAACAAAAATCTCTCAATCCTAGCCATGTTTTGGCAAAGGAGCAGTGGTCACAATGGGGGTCTCAGCAGGCTCGAACTCGATCTCCTTAGCGTCGATCATATTCTGGATTTTATACTTCAGCGCCCAACAGTCCTCAGTGTCGTGCCCCGGGCTATTAGAATGATAAGCACACCTCGCCTCTGGGTTGTAGTTTGGAGAGGAGGTCTTGGGATTTGCAGGAGGGTTGATCACCGCAATCAGATTCATTTTCAACATGTGCTGCAATGCTTGTGACCATGACATGTTGATGTTGGTGAATTGTCTTTTAGGCTCGTCCGACCTTCGCTGATTTCCCTTTTGTGGTTGTCGGCGTGGTGCAGAACCAGAGATCATGACTGCCCCTGCCTGTTGGTCACGACGACTCTTTTGACCGTATGCAGCATTAGACTCTTTCCTGCCCGTGTAAGGCTTTTTGTGAGTATCAAAAGGTGTGGCCTCTTGAATTTTCCCACTCTTGATACCAGCTTCAATTCTTTCCCCAGTCAGAATGAGGTCGGTTAATCCTGCAGATGAATTACCAATGAGATGATTGAAGAACGGCCCGGACAGGGTCCCCAAGAACATATCAACGAGTTCCCGGTCAGTTAATGGAGGCTGCACCCTGCCAGCCAGGTCCCTCCACTTCTGTGCGTACTCTTTAAAACCTTCACTTGATCCTAGCGACATACCCTGGAGTTGGGTACGTGTAGGAGCAAGGTCGGCATTATATTGATACTGCTTGTAAAAAGCAGTAGCCAGCTCCTCCCAGTTACGAACTTTGGTCCCATCCAGCTGATAGAACCATTCGAGGTGAGTCCCTGAAAGAATCTCCTGGAAGAAGTGGATCCACAAGTTCTTGTCCACAGTGTATGGTTGAATCTTCCGCACGTAAGATCTGAGATGCAGCCTGGGACAGGATGCCCCATCATACTTAGCAAAAGAAGGAACCTTGAATTTGTGTGGGATCACCACACCAGAAGACAGACCCAGGTCTCTGAAATCCAACCCCAGCACTTGTTGAATTTCCATGGCATTCAGACGATCCTCTAGTTGTTTGTACCGGTCCTCAGCTGGAGGGTACTGCTCATCATTGAACTCCGTCTCGTTGTCGGAGACCACTGGACTAGGCACCTCTCTCTCATGGGGACTGCCTTTCCCCACAGATGGAGTTGTCCTTTCAGCTTCATCCTGCAGTGTGTTCCCAGATCTGCGTCTAGGGCTGAACAAAACAGTCCTCTTCTTCTTCTTCTTCTTCTTCTTCTGAATCAGAGTCTTCAATTCCTTTTGACCCTGAGCTAGGCTCACAATCAACTCCTGGAACTGGGCATTCTGGGCTTGGAGAGCCTTGATGGATTACTCAGTAGACGATTCAGGATTTATGACGATCGACTGAAATAAACAGCGAAGAAGGTAAGCAACCTGTCAAAAGGGTACCTGCAATGCAATGATATGTATAATATGCATGCGATGTTTTCAAGGATCTCGCGGGGTAAACAAGAAAATTGTTAGAGTTGGGTCCGGTAGCTTGATTGAAGGAACGTCCTGTTGTTGAGAGTCCTTCTTCAAGGGTCAAAGTCTCACCATACCTAGTGGGTCATAGCCCCTGACAACCTTGGCTAGAGGAAAATAAATCCTCCTTGCCCCTTGCTGGGATAGTTGATTCACCATGACCTACATCACAAGCCCTTGAGATTCTTGAAATGGGTTAGGATGTATGCAATGGTATGATGTTATGGTATGCATGGGGTAAAGTAGGTAAACCCTGTTATGAGTCCCAATTAAGGACTGTAAACAAAACCTGCAAGAAACTCAAGTGTCAGATAACAAGCATGCAAGTAGTCAAGTATGAAAGCACACCAGTCACACCACAGCCCTTAGGCCAGCATGGGGTCTGGGTATTACCCTCTTGAAGTTGGTGGGCTCAACCTGTCCTATTAGAAGTAACCGGGTTCTAAGGGTCCAATAATCACTGGATTGCTTTCATTGTTCATCGTTTCGATTTAGCCACTGAACTGGCGACCGAAATATTCCAGGAAAGCAACCCTCAATTGAGTGTAGTATTGAGTATCAACCAACCTCGGACTGCACCAAAGTCAGTTATCTCACTACCCTAAAGAGGCCAAGATAGTTTAATTAAGGTTCCTAAGGTCTGTTGATGCTTCATGACACCACGCGGAGGCCCCGTACTCTCCTTGACTGAACTCAAGGGTTACCGGTACACACCAAAGTGCCACATCAACGTAGCAGACTGTTTCAACCATGTCGGTATACCCTGCACAGTTCCCTCACAGCCTTGTTGCTACTTTCTAAGAAGGTATCCCCCAGATCCGGGTTAGGATCTATAGAACTCCCAAGACAGTCCCACAATTTAAAGCAAGCAAAGCAATACAATTGAAAACACAGTTATGAACTAACCCTAAGGTACACCTCACTTTATAAGTTTGTCCCCAGCAGAGTCGCCAGTTCTGTGATCGGTGGATCTGGAACTGACTGTTTAACGCTGGTTCGCGAAATGTCACGGAAGCAAGAGTCGCCATCGTCTTTTATTTTCTCCAAATGGAAAGGACAAAAGCATAGAAAAATTCCTTAAAGAGATTGCTCTCGGTTCGGGAGGTAGATTATAGAAAGGGAAGGTGTTAGCACCCTTTCTATCCATGGTTATCCATGGGCTCTTAGATACTTGCTCACTTGTGTTTTCAAAAAATGGTTTGTTTGCTTTTCAACTGTGGGTTTTAAAAGTTTCTTTGAAAATTCCAGTTCGACTCTTGTATCGGTCCTCAAGAGTGTTTGAAAAATTGCTTTCGAAAGCTTTTTGAAAGGGTGTCGGTGTGAAAAGTATTTTTGATTTGTTTTGAAATTTAGAGCAAGTATCTAGAGTCGTCTACCTACCCTAAGGAATTCGTCTGTGTAGATGTCCTTTAAAGTAGTGCCATCCCACCATTGAGAGGTAGGTAGCACCACCGTTGGAGGTGTTCGGGTCAATTCGAAGGTTCGGGACATGGTGATCACCAGAGCAATAGGAAGACACCTTAGAAGCTACCCTCATGACAGGTTCCCGGATCATGAGGACTTACTAAGACATCCTCTACTCGACGATCACCTTTCGAGGCAAGGCAACAGTGAGGCGTACCCTAGGGATGTTGTGTGATTTGTGTGTCGTTTTCAGATATTTTTGTCTTTTGTCATGTCATGGGTGATCTACGCTTTTGTTTTTATTTTGACATTCATTCTTGCATGCCATTATTAACAATTAAAAAATTGCGAGAAATATAAAGTTCCTAAACTATTACAAAGGCGCGGGTCCACATCGCCAAATTTAATCCAGGACCCGATTTGACAAATAAAATAAAGAAATAAAGTGCGAGAAATATAAAATGTCCGAGTTACATGGCTTTGGGAGAATTACATTAATATTTAAAAGAAGGAATAAAAAATGCGAAGAGAATTAAATCGAAAGCGAGGGTGTTGGACCCTTTTTAATGAAATTAAATTATCATTAACAAATTAATTAAAATAAAATAAAAAGAGAAAAGATTTTTTTGAGTTTATGAATTTTTAATGAGAATTAAATGAAATTAAAATATTAATTAACCCTAATCCTAGTTTTTTATTTATTAAGAAATTATGAAAATTAAACCTAAAGTTAACCTATTTAATTAATATAATTTGATTTACAAAAATAAATAATTAATTATTAGGGATGATAAAAGAAAATAAAAAAAGATAAATAATTAAAACCCTAATTCTACATTTTTTTTTAGTTTATTAAGAAAAATGTTTGAAATTAAGCCTAGAACTAAATTAAATGATATAATTTATTTACAAAGAAATATTAAATGAAATATATTTATTTTTTGTCTTTTCTGTTTTTTTTATATTATTTTTATGTTTTTATGAAAATATTAATTCAAAGTTATAAATGAAAATTAAACAAAAACAAATAAAATATCAAAATATGACAAAAGAATAAAAACAAACCATGGGGGGTTCTGTCCCCAATCTGGAGGTATAACTTAACAATTCTGGCCCAATAATCCTTGGCCTTATTGACTTTTCATGGGAGCATGCGTATGCGTTGACTGCAGCGTTCCATAGGCCTCAGATCCTGGCCATTGGATGGAGGTTGTGGGACAAGTGGCATGGCAGATCATGAGACTACATGGTGGTCTTCAGGGAATGAGCTACATGGAAACGTGTTTAGAAGAAAAATATAGAAATAAGAAGGGGGACCTGGGGTTCAAACCCAGGTCCCAGAGATTACCATACTGATGCCTTGCCACTGGAGCTCTTAGTGCGCTTTGTAAGTTATATGACTAACAATTAATATAAGATAAAACAAGAGTTAGTGGGAGATTTTAGCGCGAATTTCAAACGAGCCAACCATGCCTTGCCACCTAGTCTTCTTCTTCCTTGTTTGTATTTTCCTAAAACAAAACAAGCAAGATTGCGGGGGTTTTAAACCCCCACTACATGGCATATAGAAAAATAGCGATTAGAAATCCCTGCATCATAAATTAGGCGCGATATGTGTGTTCAAATCGTCCAAGTCTCCTGATTTTAATGGTCTAGGTCTCACGTCCTAATTTTTCCATAACTGAGAAACCCCAATTCAAGGTTTTTAAAACCCTAGGTGTCGTTCATGGCAACTCTTCATATATGCAATGATTCTTCAATTAAATCATACTGCTAGCTTCAGAATCAACTCATTAGTACAAATCAAGAATAAAAATGCATGGATATGGCCTGAATAATAAAACACGATTATGTAAAAAAAGTGACACAGGCTGACTTCTAGTTACCAATTCTTGATGTTAGGGATGATGTTTTTTATTCAGACACGTTCCTTGAAGCCTCAGGAACACAATGGAATGATTATTTGGCCTTGAATCGCACTGGAACGTAGTTTTCAGTTTTTGAATTTCTTGACAAAATCTCAAACTTTGCTTTTGTTTTCTGGCGCAGCTCAGAGGTCATGAACTTTAGGGTTAGTATCTGGCTTATGTATGGAATGATTAGGGTTGAGAATTGGATCAAAAAACCCTTTGCATTGATGTAGAGAATATTTGATTTTCATGCATAATCTTTCAAATCTTTTCCATGCCTATTTGATGCCAATCATGTCCAATTACCATTGATTCTTCCCATATCAGATCATGCACGAATCTTGAGTGTATTTCATGCATAAAAGATTTAAAAAAGTTTGCTTTGGTATTTTCCACATATTTATTTTAATTAAATGAATTATTAGCAATTAAAAATTCAAATAAATAAATAAAAATGATGAATAACTTCCCTTTGGGCCAAATGGTCGTGCACATGCTTTGGATGATCAATCTTGGAAGAAAATGTGGCCCATTAGCATTTTTAAGGCATTTGAAGCAATGTTGACTTTTCAAAATATCCAAAAATTTCCCAACTTCCACAAGGCATATCTTGCTAAATTTTTAATCTTTGATCATGTTCTTGGACATTTTGGAAAGGTCTTGAAGTCCTCTAACCAATGCCTTTGGTCCCATGTCATTTTGATTTACCAATCTCAAGTTATGGCCTTTGACTTAAAGTCCCTTTTTGTTGACTTTTGAAAATGACCTATAATGTTGAAATTGATAACTTTTTGTGAGAGCATTTTTGGACTTGAAGTATGAAAAGGAGTTGTAGGAAATGTCTTTCTCTTCAAAATGAGCTTTGGATGGAATTTTTCTGATAATCCATGTGGAAGTTATGCCTTGGTCAAGTTACAGTTGACTTTTTCAACTGTCCAAATATGGAAACTTTTGCATCTTGAGACTTTTTGAGCCAAGCTTTGAGAATCATGATCAAGCATTGATCAAATGATGTTTGTGGCTTCAAAATGAGATGTTGACAAAAAATTTGAACTTTTGACTGTCAAATGACCATTTTGCCCCTGCAGTTGACTGTAGTGCAATTAGGGTTTTTGACTGTGCAATTTTGTGCTGTAAGTCTTGAAACTTGGTATGAGGATACTTGACAATGTTTGTAGGCATGTGGGACTTTATTGGGCCCTTGGAAACTTCATTTTCTTTGTCAGAACCAAAACCCTAGTTTTTGACTGTTATGAGGCCCTTGAACTGTGCAACCCTTGGGGAGATTTTGAAGCTTTGACTTGGCAAATTTTGAAGAATATGGGAGGGCAAATTTTGGGGTACAACAGTACCCCACTGCGTAACAAAAGTATTCTTCTCCATATCTTCGGGGGCCATTTTGATCTGGTTGTATCCCGAGAATCCATCCATGAAGGAAAATACCTTGTGTTGAGTTGTGTTGTCAACCAAGATGTCAATGTGTGGTAGTGGAAAATCATCTTTAGGGCTAGCCCTATTTAAGTCTTTGTAGTCCACATACATTCTGACTTTGCCGTCCTTCTTAGGCACGGGCACAATGTTATCAACCCATTGCGGATAGGAAGTAACAGCAAGAAAGCCAGCATTGAACTGCTTCATCACTTCAGCTTTGATCTTTTTGGACATGTCGGGCCTCATTCGGCGGACTTTCTGTTTGATTGGTGGACAGTCTTCTCTTGTAGGGAGACGGTGAACCACAATATCTATATCCAGTCCCGGCATGTCTTCATAGGACTAGGCGAAGATCTCAACATATTCATTCAACAACTGAGCTAGACGCTCTTTGACATTTGGCTCCAGGTTGGCACCCACTTTAACCTCTTTTCTGTCTTCAGCAGTACCCAAATTGATAGTCTATAACAACTCCTCATGGGGCAGAACAGCCCTTTCTTCTTGTTGCAAAAGTCTAGCCAACTCTCCAGGCACTTCACAATCTTCATCACCTTCGTACTCGGCATGATTGACCAAATCTTCAGAGTCACTGAAGGCAAAAATAGAATAGTCACCCATGGAATCCGGAGTGGATGGGTACCTGCATTTTTTGAGTGTGGGTGTGTAAGGGATAGCCATCTCCTAAACAAAATAAAATGTAAAAGAGAAAGAAAATGAACACAAAAGTTTATAGATGAAAACGTCCATGATTCATTAAAAATGGCATATGAAAATGAAGAATCAAAACCCTTACAAATGGACCTATATACCCCGGGTAAGGCATAAGGCGAAAAGAGTGTACGAATTTATTACAGACCAAACAGGAAATGTTCAAAAGATAAATTACTGATTGATGAAAGTGATGGGAACGAAGTCTTTCGCCTCCCAGTTGTTCAGTCCTCCTTCAATGGTTGGAAAGATCCAATCTTCAAATTTTCCTTCTTCATCATCATCTTCTAAAGCATGAACTCCATGGTGAGTGATTTTTAAGGGTGGTCCTCCGGCCCGGGAGCAACGCACAGCTTTCTGGCTAGCAGCAGTGAAACCCAATCCGAACTTGTCTGTCTTGTGAGGAAAATCCGGCAGTTTCCCACACACTGTACTTCCTCCTTTTTTGATTACAGCCTCCACATCTCTAAGGGACGACATTTGGGACACATGCTTGGTAATGATAGGCACATCAGTCATTGTCTTTGCTACCGCGACCTCGGGAGAAACCTCTTCAAAGTGTTGGAAAGGTGTTTCTATGAATTCACCATCTAACTCCATGTAGCGGAAAGAGTTAAGGTGGCTTATCATATAATCCTCCTCACCATGAACTGTTATAATCTTACCCTGAACTGGGTACTTGAGCATCTGGTGTAGAGAAGAAGTGATTGCCCCAGCATTGTGGATCCATGGCCTTCCCAACAAGCATGAATATGAAGGACAGATGCCCATCACATAAAATGTAGAGTTGAAAATTTCCGTTCCCACCTTAATTGGGATGTCCACTTCTTCGTGAACCATCCTCTTAGAGCCGTCGAAGGCTCTAACAATGATATTACTGGGCTTTAGGTTCAAACCTTCACAGTCTAACCTATCTAATGCTTTCTTTGGTAGAACATTTAAAGATGAACCGGTATCAACCAGAACATGAGCAAGTGTGGTCCCTCTGCACTCTACCGAGACATGCAGCGCATCGTTATGCTTTCTTCCCTTAGGGGTCAGATCAGCATCAGAAAAACCAAGACCACTGTCGGCTGTAAGGCTAGCCACACACTCTTAAAACTGATCTGCAGAAGTTTCTTGAGGCACGTGTGCCGTCTTTAAAAATTTGATCAAGGCTTTGGCATGAGCCTCAGAGCAGAGTAAGAGAGCCAGCATAGAGATTTTTGAAGGGGTTTGCCCCAGCTGCTCTACGACATCATAGTCGTTCTTCTTAATTATCTTTAAGATTTCCTTCATCTCCTTTTGGGTGGTCTCGGGGATAACCAAAGTCTGAGCCCTCGTCCTGACGGGCGCTTCTTGGATCCCCTTACCTTTATCGGTGGTAACAGCAGAGGGTTCAAATTCGGGAGCATCAATTTCTTCAATAACCGGACTTCACATAAATATCTTGACAGGCACAGGAGCACTTGAGGGTCCGAAGACTGCCCGTGGAGGAGCAATCTCCGGAGAGAAGATTCTTCCGCTACGAGTTATCTTACTTGTTCCCGCAATATTCCCTATGTCAGGAGTTTTTTCATCGGAATTCTCTTCGGCTGATTCGATCTGCTTGACACCATGGTAGAAGATCTCTCCTCCGTAATTCCATGGTATCATCTTGTTGGACTTACATGGGATAGGCCCTGGCATGGTAATCTTCAGCGGTACAAACTTAGGATCAGGCGTAATCTTAACAGGCCTTTTGCAGGTCTTGGAAAGATTGTAGGAAATGGTGATTATAACAATGTCATTGATTGGAGTAACAAAGGTAACATGGGTAACATGAGTGATAATAGCAACATGAGTTTTCTGAAAGAGGATCTCTTAAGTATCCATCAGGCGTTGGATGCCTGATTTCAACAGTGGGCAGTTGGATTGCAAGGTTGAACAGAAGTAACAATCTTTTTCACATCCCGAGAAAATCCCGGCTTTCAACAGATTCAATTTAATCATTGGCAACAGAGTCATTAGGTCATTAACAGTGGTAACATGAAGATCTTCCATAATTGCATGGACATTATGACCATGTTTTGGCATAGGAGCGAATATCATATTAGGTTTTTCGGGAGCATCAAACTCTACCTCCTTGGCATCTATCAAATCTTGGATCTTGTTTTTAAGGGCCCAACAGTTGTTGGTGTCATGCCCTACACTATCCGAATGGTATGCACATTTCGCATTTGAATGATAATAAGGAGAAGAGGTATTTGGGTTTTTCGGCGCTTCTTTCAAGTTGGTAAGGTTTAACTTTAACAGATGAGGGAGGACCTGAGCCAGTGTCATATTGATCCGGGTGAACTGTCGTTGTGGCCTTTCCACCCTTTGTTGGTTAGCTCTTGGTTGATTGTTGCGAGGTTGATCAGCTGAGGAGTCCTGGATCATCACAACCCCCACCGCTGGTCGGCGCTCCATTCTCCCTTGATTTCTCTGGGTATGAATAGCGGAAACTTCCTTCTTGGTTGGGAAGGTCTTCTTGATAGCAGTGGAAGTGGAGGCATCCTTCTGAATTTTACCACTTTTAATGCCAGCTTCGACTCTTTCACCGGTCAGAATCAATTCGGTGAACCTTGCAGATGAGCTCACGATCAAGTGATTGAAGAACGGACCCGACAGAGTCCCTAAAAACATGTCAACCAGCTCTCTATCCGACAATGGTGGCTGCGCCCTTCCAGCCAAATCCTGCCACTTTTGGACATACTCCTTAAATCCCTCATTAGAGGCCATACCCATACTCTGTAGTTGAGTACGAGTAGGCGCTAAATCTGTGTTGTATTGGTATTGTCGGTAGAAAGCAACAGCCAAATCTTCCCAGTTATGAACATCAGATCTTTCAAGTTGATAGAGCCAGTCCAATTGCGTACCTGACAAACTATCTTGAGAAAATTGGACCCACAGATCTTTATCAGAAGAGTGAGGTTGGATCTTTCTGACGTAGGATCTCAGATGCATCTTCAGACAGGACAAACCGTCATATTTAGAAAATGTAGGTACTTTGAACTTGGGAGGAATGACGATCCCAGCAACCAACCCTAGTTCTTCGAAATCTAGCCCAGGTACCCTTTGCAACTCCATGGCTGCCAACCGATCCTCAAGATTTTTATACTTATCATCTGCCGGAGGGTATTGCTGTTCGGAGTAATCTTCATCCTCTTCCTCTTCTTCTTCTTCAGCTTCAGATTCGGAGGATATTGCAACTCCCTTACCTTTACCAACCCCTTCGTCAGATGTCGAGGGGAACTCCAGAACTCTCCTAGCCTGATGCTCAAATCTTCTTCCCATAGTGGCCACACCAATTCTCTTCTTTTTTTTTCTCTTTGTCTTTTTCCTTCTCTAACAGTGCTTTAAGATCCTCTTGACCCATTGCTAAGGTCACGAGGAGTTGTTGGAATTGCGAATTCTGTACTTGCAGATCTTTAACCGTCTGTTCTTTATCCATCTTGCTGAAATAAACAGTAGAAATATAAGAAAACCTGGTGTGAAGACCTGTTTATGCATATGATGAATGATATGTTATTCATGTAATGCATTCAAGGATTTAGAAATTTAAATTTGTTGCAAACAAAAAGAACACACGTCATATTAATAAGAAGAAATTTGTTAGTACATAAATGCCCCATGGGCAAAATATTACAAAGCTTCTTAATGTAAGAAGACGTTGCGCATCCTCTTTGGCGCGATGTAAGTGTTAAGAGTCTCCTCTTCGTGAAGTCGGCGGGTAAGTTCCAAAACCTTCTTCTTACTGGCATATAAGCTGGCTTCAAAAGTATTCCGCTCTTCCTTGAGCCGTATCCAACTCTTTTGCAATTCTTCCAATGATGTTGGCATGTCTGGATGTAGGAGAGTGTATGGAACCTCTCCTTCCATAACAGACTCTTTGATCACGGGGAGAATGTGAGGGTATGGCATCATAAGATTCTGTGTGCGGGTTCGTACCCACTTGAGATAAGGCTCAAGGGGGATGGAATTCTTGTGTCCTAGTGTCTTACTATCCACTTTATTGGGCATCTTCCAAGCTCGGATAAACCTTTGTCGAAGTCCTTGAGCGTCGTTGTCGAAGTCAAAAACCAAGTCAGGAATCAACATATCATGAGGGCTATCCCTTCGGGCATACCCAAATTGCCTCAAAGCTAAACATGGGTTGTAGGTAATGCCTCCCCTAATGCCAAGTAATGGGACATTAGGGAATTCTCCGCAACGATCAATGATGATGACATTTTCTCTGGACCGAGAACAACAATGAACATCAGAATGTGTGAGGGTCATCAACCGTTGTGACCACCTTAAACTCTGCTCATTCTTCAAAACTGACTGGGGAAGGTGAGAAATAAACCACCTTGCTAGAATAGGAGTACAACACATGAGAACACCTCTTTTCCTCATTGTTCGTGTGTGAAATGAGTGTAGGATGTCCCCAAGCAATGTAGGCACAAGATTTCGAGATATGAAAATTTTGACAGCATTCACATCTATGAGCTGATCAGGGTTTGGGAACAAGACCAACCCATAGATGAGGAGTGCTACAATCTCCTCAAAAGCTTGTAGATCTAAAGAATTCCACCAGTCTTGTGCCTTCTCAAACAGAAACTTTGCCAAGAAACCCTTGACACCACTTCTGGTTTCCCAATGACCTTTGATATCAGATGGTTGCAAGTGTAACGCTTGGGCAACATCTTCAGGCTTTGGTTCTCTTTCCGTACCGTTGTAGGGTAGTTGATAAAGAATAGGAATTCTCAGGAGTTGAGAAAATTCCTCCAAAGTAGGTACTAATTGGTAATCAGGGAATGTGAAACAGTGGTGTAAGGGGTCAAAGAACTTGAAGAGTACTTTCACCATGTATTCTTCAATGTTGGAGTTGACCAAGTTGAGAAGTATACCATGACTTTCTATGAAGAGAGAATTCTCTGGAATCTTGGAAGTAAGCTCCTTGAGTTAAGGAGGGATTCTCACAAGGTTGACCTGAATTGTTTTCCTGTGAAGAGATTCCATGACCTATAAAACAAGAACAGAGATAAAGATCCAAACCCTTGAAATAGTTAGTGGATGCATATGATGCTTTATGATGTTCATGATGTATGCACAAGCATATGTACAAACAAGTCACACAAGATCCTAGTTTCAGGCTTGCATGAGGTTTTATAGGTAAATACCCTCTTGAAGTTTAGTTGGCTCAACCTGTCCTATAAATAGTAACCGGGTTCTAAGGAGCTCAATATCACTGGATTATTTTCTGTGTTCATTGTTTCAGTTTAGCCACTTAACTGGCGACCGAAATATTCCAAGAAAACAACCCTCAATGAGTGTAGTATCGAGTATCTACCAACTTTGGACTGCACCAAAGCCGGTCATCTCACTACCCCTAATAAGGCCAAGATGGTCAAGTAAGGTTCTAAGAGTTCATTAGTGCTTCATGACATCACTCAGCGGCCCCGTATTCTCTTTGATTGACTCAAAGGCTACTGGTACCCATAAATATATCGCACTAATATAGCTACTGCTTCAACCATGTCGGTATACCCTGCACAGTTTCCACAACGTATTGCTATTTACCTATGAATGTTTCCCAAAAATCCGGGTAGAGGATTTCAAGCCCAAACAATAGAACCAAATGTAAAGCAATCAAAGCAATCAAGATAAGCATGTAAAGGTGATCTAAACCCTAAGGTTACTCCACTTTTAAAGAGATTTCCCAGCAGAATCGCCAGTTCTGTGATACGGTGGGAGAACTGACTTGAGGTTTCGCGTTTGTGTTTGCAAATGTTTCGATTTAGCAAGAGTCGCCACCGACTTTTTACTTTATCCTAAGGAAAGGTCAAAAAGCACAAGAAAGACCTTTGAGATGTTTTCTTGGGTTCGGGGAGTAGATTATGAAAAGGGAAGGTGCAAGCACCCTTTTCATCCATGGTTATCCATGGGCTCTTAGTTACTTGTTTAGATCACTTGCTTTTGCTTTTCAATTGTTTGAAATGGTGCTTTGTGTGTGGTTTTGAAAGATGTTTTGAAAAGAGGCCATCATTGTGGCAACCTTTGTAATGATTCTTGTTTGAATGTATACAAAGGTGTATTGTCTTTTGAAAAGATTTCAATGTTTGAAAGTTTGTTTTTGGGAAATGTTTTGAAATTGTGTTGTGAAGTGTGTTTGAAAATAGCAAGGATGTTTTGCAAGCTTTTGATCAAGTAACTAAGAGTTGTCTACCCTATTTTACTCAAGAGTCTTTCCTATACATTTTTAACCCTTTTGACAGTGTTGTTTTACCATTGTATTTGGTAAACAACCTTGTATTAGGATGTTAAACGGGACAGGTGTGGGTCATCGTATGGACCATGATAACAATTGTGTCAAGTATTTTTGGCAAATTTTTGAGGGACTTGATCATTTTATTTAGGCAACCAATATAACATCATCGAGGGACTATGATCTTTTGTTTTGTTTGTATTTTGCCAAAGTACCCAACATGTATAACACGACCATTTTGTTTAGGCAACCAAGTAGAGATACCTAAAGGGGTGTTTGTGTGCAAGTGTGTTTTATTGCATGCATGATTTTATCTTGAATTGGGATTTTCTATTTTATTGATTTTATCTTGCCATACATATCCTAATTACTAGCATTTACATTTGAAAGCAATAAAATGCGAAAATGTAAAATCCTACGCTATTACAATATTTAGGGGATGGGGGATACACATTTGTACATGGGGGTGGTTCAACGAGAAAAATAGATAAGAAAAGAAAATAACAAGGGGAAGAAAAAGAGAAAGAGAGAGAGGGCTAGCGCGCTGCTGAGAGGAAGTCAGAAGTTCTGACCCAGGCCTGCTGCAGGATTATCAACCTGTTGGTGAAAATGTATGAGTCAAAACTTCTGACTCTGGTGCCCTGCAAAATAGAAACCTGTTAGTGGGAAGGTCAGAAGTTCTGACCCCCATGCGCGGTAAGACAAAAGTTTGTTAGTGGGGAAGTCAGAAGTTCTTACCCTGTTGGAAACACAATAATTTTCAGAAGTTCTGATATTATTGACAACAAAACAGGCCTCAGAAGTGCTGACGTCAAAGTCAGAACTTGATTTCCCCCTGTGCTAGCCAGAACATTTGCAGTTTTATTATTTTTCCACAAAACAGAAGGCATGCCTAGGATGATCTCAGAAGGTGTCAAAGTGTTTCAGAAGACAGAACCAACAAGGTCACAAACAGGTTCTACACTGATTCACTTCCTACTTAAGCATTCAGAGGTATGAGAATCCTCAGAATGCAAACAACAGCAACATGATATTTACATTGTGTTTATTGAGCATGCAAAGCTGATGATGCTTAGCAGCATGATAAGAGTCAGCAGGTGCTTACCTTGCTGTTGGAAGAAAATTTGTGAGTTGGAGCTAACTTTAGCTCTGATGGTGTTCTGGACAGGTTCTTTTTAGGATGGGTGGATGGAGAAGATATGAGTATGTATGGTCAGAAATTGTATGGGCGTTCTCTAGTCAGGAAGCAAACTGAATATCAATGAAGTTTAGAGGCAGGAAGTTCAAAGTTAGGAAACACTAGGAATTTTGGCAGAGTTTTCACAATGTTTTCTTACTAGAGTTTTCTGTTCCTCTTCTAGCAATTTTTTCTGGATGTTTCTTCATGTCCCCTTTGTGATGGACAATGGTGTCCTATTTATAGGCAAGGCTTTGTGTATTTTTGAATGTTAAATGTCGCCAATATTATGCAGTAGAGGTTAACTTGTTTTTGAAGGAAGTTCATGAAAAGTTGTGATGATGGACAACTTTTCAGCCTAGGTTGGAACAGTAAGCGAGGATTAAGGAGAAGTGACACCTATAGGCGAAAAGTGGCGCATAGACCCATGCCTAAACCTGCACAAAGGTGTTTAACAAGCCACACATGGAGAGACCCCTTGGACGAATGCTCAAAAGTGGTTGTGAGCATTAATGAGCATTAAATGGTGATGAGATTTGTCAAAATCCAAAATCTTGTAATAGGAGATTTTGCATCATTACCTAAAACCTGAGCCAGCAGTTCTGCTTCACCAAAAACAACGTAAACCAGATTCTAACCTTGGCCTCTTACTGCCTCAGCAAATTCTGAGAGTTTTCCAGACTTCCCAGCATGCTCCTTTGATCTGCCTTTAAAGACCCTGGACTTAGTGATCCTGCTTCAGTATTTTACCCCATATGCTGATCCCATTACCTTCTGATCCTAGTACGTTCTGAAGGAGTTTCAGGCTTTGTTGCCTTCTTCACACTTCTCTATCAAACTCTGGCTGAATTTTTGCGTAACTGCTGAAAGAGCCATGTTCTGTTTAAAGATCACGTGTTGAACCACTTTTACAAATCTCTGACCGTGTTGGTGTAGCTGCTGAAGAGCCACCTTCTGACTGAATGTTATGTGTTAAGCCAAATTTTCAACTTCTGACTGTTTCTGCCTGGAGATTGGTTCAGAAGCTCTGAGGTGCCACTTTCTTCTTAAACATTTCCCCCTTTTTTAAGAAAAATTCTAAGTATTTAGAATTTAACATTTCCAAGGTAAAAGTTTTGACTTTTGAGCTTGCAAATGACCATTTTGCTCTTGTAAATTGTTTACTTGGAAAGGAATGATAATAAAGGGCTTGGATTTATTTAAGAGAAAGTCTGAGAGTTCAGGATGAATTCCTGAAGGATGAGAGGGCAAATTTTGGGGTACAACAGAGGGACATGACTATTTTCCAAAAGGCAACAACGTGGGATTACCCTAAGGGTGCTAGTGTGCAAGTGTGTTTGATTTACATGAATTTAGTCTTGATTAGGGTTATCTATTTATTTATTTCATGTCTTGCCATACACACCCTAATTACTAGCATTTATACTTGAAAACAATAAATTGCGGAAATGTAAAGGTCCTACGTTGTTACATCATTTTAGGGATAGGGGTACAAATTTACAAATGGGGGGTGCAAGAATTTAAATCATATTTAACTATTACAACCATATTGAAATGTATAATATAAGAATAAAAATGACTTGTTTTGAAAGTAGTTTTTTGTCTTAATGAATTAAAAAAAGAAATAAATTAATTAATAAAAAGGAAATATTTTTATGTCTTTTTTATGTTAGTAACAAGAGTATTGATATTGAAAATGATGAAAAGGAAAAATAATGAGAGATAGAATCAGCTTGCTGCTGCAAGCAAAACAAAAAGGATCTGAAGTTCTGATGCCAGACGCGCTGTGACTCAGAAAGAAACGTCAGTGAGAATCAGAAGTTCTGGATTGATACACTATGAGGTCCTGTAAGAAATGTTAGAGGGAAAGGAAAATAGAGGTTCTGGGTGGTGTTTAGACAATGAGCAAAATGTCAGAAGTTCTGGGTCGTATTAAACAGTGGGTGAAGAGTCAGAAGTTTTGTGTTGTGTTAGTAGTGAGTAAAGAATCAAAAGTTCTATTTCCAGATCATAACAATGCAAAAACCTAGAAATTCTGGTGTGTTAAAACAGTGAGAAGAACTTAAAAGTTTTGTGTTGTGCTAAACAATGAATGAAAATTTGAAGTTCTATGTTGAAACAATAAGAAATCTTAGAAGTTTTCGTGTTAAAACAGTGAAGAGAAACTCAGAAGTTCTGTATTACATTTCAACTCGTTCCTCATATTAATCAGCATATCATCAATTTATTCAGTTCTTAACAGCAAATCAAGAGGATAAAAGCACAACAATTTATAGAAGTTCTAATTCTAATTCTGAGCCTAACTTTACTCAAGAAGTTCTGGTCCATAATTTTTCTACTCATGCAAGGATATATACAAGATTAATACTATGATATTTACATACTTAATGATGTTCTGAATGAAAATATGCCAAGTCAGAAAGACTTACCTTGAATCTGGAGCGTGTGCTTTGAATTTGAGTTGCTGCCTTCAGATGTTCTGGAGTCAGCGAGAGAAATGGAACAATGGTTATGTTCCTTGATTCAAAGGGAAGAACAAATGTTTTATTTAAGATTTGCGAAGATTTTCACTATTTCCTTTTCTCTTTGATAATTCTCTCTCTCTCTCTCTCTCTCTCTCTCTCTCTCTCTCTCTCTCTCTCTCTCTCTCTCTCTCTCTCTCTCTCTCTCTCTCTCTCTCTCTCTCTCTCTCTCTCTCTCTCTCTCTCTCTCTCCAAAAGCCAGCCCCTTGAATGTGTGATGGAGCAACTTATTTATAGATGGGGTTGTTGTGGTTTTAGGGGGAAAAACAAATGGGATTTTTAACCTTTTTGGCATATTGTTCCATTGCTTTTTAAACACAGTTTTTGCATGCTAATTTGGTGCAATTACGGGGTTTGAGAAAAACGCAGGCGTGGACTGGATCAACAACACCTTGGAGCATTGTGGCAGCTGGTGACAGGACTGTACTACAGCAGTGCAGCAGGTTGCTCAAATGAGGTTTTGGGATTTGATGTTGTTCTGATTGCAGAAGACCAAAGTGAGATTCAAAGAGTGAGGCTCTGATCGAAGCATAGAACCTAGCCTCCATATGCTGAAGAGTCACATTCTGAACCATATTTGCAAATTCTGATTGCACTTGCGTGAAGGCTGGCCCAAAAGTTCTGAAGTATCATATTCTCTTAACACTTAGAAAATTTTCTAAATGTTTAGAAATTTGATTTTTCAAAGTAATTTCTGAATTCTGATTTTTGATGAAGCAATTTCATATCTTGATGAAATATAATTGTTAAAACTGTATTTTTAATCTAAAAGTCAGAGTTTGACTTTTCAGTATGCTTTTGACCATTTTGCCCTTGTGAATGATTTTCTTGGAAAATTGTAATTCAAGACTTGAAACTTGATAGAAGCAAACCTAAGGGTCCAAGATGGTCCTTTGAGAGATGAGAGAGTAGATTTTGGGGTACAATAATACCAATTTGACGATCCAAGCTTTAACTTGCTGCACACAAAATGAATAGTAAACTACAAAAACCATAACAAAATAAAATTACAGTCAATCAAATAAATTTCGATACTATTTCCTTTGCAAGTCTAAATCACATTATCCGACACTCCTTTACAATGTATCATATGAAATTCTACATTATAATCATCGATGAATTAAAGAACATATGATTAGATATTTCATTTGCTTAAATAAATATATTGGTAGTCTAGGATAACTTATTAAACACTTTGAAAATGGCGTGGATCCTTTAAGACTTAATGCCTTAAACTTCTTATCTGGAGATGATGAATAGTATTTAAAAATATCACACAATACAACTGCATAATTCCTACAGTCCTAACATTCTAAAAAGTTTCCCACAAGGTTGAATTTCGAAGATAATTGGTTAGTGAATGATGAAATCAATTCATAATTTCTCTAAAGTTTCTTGATAAAGATTGGTTTGGTTTGATATTTTTTGTTGGTTTTAAAAATAGAAACATTCAATGATTTATCAAGAGTTTTATCTTAATAATGATCATCACTCATGATTCACAAGTGTCTTTGACTAACAATGTCAACAACCTTTTTTAGAGAGATTAAAAGGGTTTAATGTTGAAGGTAAGACACAAATAGAAGGAAGCGAACAATGAGATTAAGTCAAAGTTAATGAAGTGAAAAAGTTTGTTAATAATGATTTGAATCAAGTAAGGATATGTGATTCGATTCAAATAAAGTGTTATTTGAATAACACTTGGTTTGGATGACTTTGATTCAAATCACCAAACATATGATTCAAGTTAGGAAGCTTTTTGATTAAAATCACAACCTTCTCTAATTCGAATAAGGCTGATAGAGTTAAATCTTTCACTTCCAAGTATGTTCATAACTCGAATCAAAACATGTCTAATTCGAATAAAATTTTTTTCTTTCTTTCAACTACCACATTTTCCAACTGTGGTGTTTATCTATACTACATCCTTCTTCCCTTTCTCTGCAGATTTCTTCTTCTTCTTCTTCTTCTCATTCACAACTCTAGACCTTTTTATGGAACTTATTTTCTTGTTTGACACAACAATCTTTTTGGTTGTGGTGGATTTATTACTTTCGTTTTTGGGTATAAAAACAAACACATTATTCACATTTGACCTCTTAGAATTTTTGGAATTCTTTTGAGTAGTTACAACTTCTTCAATAACATGGTTATCTTATTCAACGTCATTAAGGACACTGTCATTGTTGTTGATATTAGGACTAGCATCGTCATGATCATCTTTGCTCACAAATTCTCCAAAATCAAATGTAACTTCAGGAATATCATTGACATTCTTCTCAATATTATTATGATCCCTTACATATGTAGAATTAACTTCCATAATCTTTTCAACATTGTCATTAACATAACCAGTGTCATCCTTACTAGCTGTCACATCATTCTACTCGATGGCACCAGTAATGTCAATAACATCTTTACTCACATCTTCACGAGTACCTTCCTCGGTCCCTTAGTTTCTTTTGCTCCTATTCCTCACTACTTTAAGCACTATCATCACCAACAATTTCCTCATACACACTTTTCTCATTTCTAGGAGTTTCTTCTTCATTGTTACTAACATCTTTAATGATATATTCACCATCATTTTGTCTGGCTTCTAAATTATCCTCACTAGAAATTTCATCATCAATAACAGTATTAAATATGTTCCTTTTGACATTATGAATAACACTTTCACAAATTATTTTAGGGCCAACCTCAATAGGGGTTTCACGTAGAGGTTTGCTTGAACCTGTTTTATCACTAAGGAGTTTTTCAATGATATTTTCACTTGCTTAGTTGTCACAAACATTTAGGGCTTCTAAGGTTTGGTTTATGTTATCAGACTCTTCGTTTCCCGTTTTACTTGTCTCAACATGAGGTTCGTAACTACATGAACATTTTTAGGAGCAGGTAGATTAAACGACTTAAAAGGTTTAAATGTTTTACCTTTATCACTGTTGGGTGAACAACTATGAGAGAATTAACTTCTAATGGAAGACCAATTTGATGACTTTTGACTTTAGCTTGAGGGTGAATATATTATTCATTGTCTTTGCTCTTCTTTGTTGTTACGACGATTGTTGGTCATGTACTCGTTAGGTCAGACATCGTAAGCGAAACACAATCAACTACCTTTAGCTTTTTTGTCTTGAATTCTTAAGGTTGTTCAAGAAGATTGCCTCAAGTCTTAATTACTTTAGACATATATTTATAACATGTTTTAACATATCAAAAACCACATATACCTTTATGATTCTCCTTAGATTCTGTCCACCTAACCCTAAGGGATCGTGTCAAATAACGTTTTTTAATGATCTCTCATGACATGTATATCACACCCACGTGTCGAGCATATGATCATCTCACCACCTTTCACATTAAAATCTCTTACGTGTCCCCATGATTACAAGAAGTTGTGTCAAATTTGTTGTGATATACGAGCCTTGGGATATAATACTTATAATTGTCCATATGTAGTTTCTGATTACAATCGTCTTTGACAATTTGTTAAAACCAAAAAAACTCAGTGACACAACACATATGAAGTATAAAAATTATAACTTTAAAAACACATCCATGCACTAAATCAACATTGAGACATAAAAAATTCTTTAATCAATATACATAGGACTAGGGGTGTTCGCGGTGCGGTTTGGGCGGTTTTGAAGCAAAAAATCACCCGAACCGCAAGAGAAAAAAACATGCGGTTCGGTTTGGTTCGGTTGACTTTTAAAAATAAATCCGAACCAAACCAAACCAAAGTAATGCGGTTTGGATTGGTTCGGTTTTTTACAAAAAAAATTATTAAGTCATACAAACAAATATAGAGGAAAATATAATTTTGTATTTAATTGTTCGTACATTACCATAAAAAAATTTATAATTGTCAAAATAAGTTTATAATTTGATACATAAAATTGCGTATTATAATTTTATCTAAATCTAAAGAATGATATAAACAAGATTGCATTCTTAAATAAATATTATACAAAGAATACGATAAAATATATTTTGTGAAAATAATATTTATAAATGAATAATATTTTATTTTTATGATTTGTAAATTAAAATGAATATAATACAAAGTATGATAAAATATACACATAATACATGTTTATTTCTCTAAAGAATTAAAGAAATATATATTGGTTAGTAAGATTTTATAACATAATACGGTTTGGTTTGGTTTGGTTCGGTTTGTAAAATACAAACCGCAAACCGAACCGAACCGTGCGGTTCCGCGAGAAAATGACCCAAACACATCCGAACCAAATGCGATTTTTTGCGGTTTCGATTTGGTTCGGTTCGGTTTTGCGGTTTTCTATTGGACCGATTTGGTTTTGAACACCCCTACATACGACACCATTTGAAAAAAGAGAGATACTTAAAACATTAACAGATAAACTAATCGATTTCGTACTCTCGAGTTAGGAACACATTTAAAAAGAAAGATGACAAATTTCATCAATTTTTTTTTCAAATAAGGGTTTTTAGATAAAAAACAAATACAAATTTATTTTAAGGTTATTATTGTCTTTTTGAGATGTAACTTCATTTTTTTTTGACAATTATAATATTTAATAAGCAAAATAATAATAATAATAATAATAATAATAATAATTATAATAATAATAATATCAAAACATGGACGAACCAAAATGAAAAAGAAAATTGGGATTATCACGAGACACTATTTTCCCGCCAACAAAGCCCTTGTTCCCGCCACAGATACATTGTATATAGAAGAGTGCGCCAAATCTCAAACATAGGTCAAGAGCGCAGCAGCAGCCATGGAGGTGATTCAAAAATCTCGAAAACGCAACCACACATCTCCACCCCCCTCATCCACATTCACCCGCAGCAAAGCCCATAGTCTCTTACACCGGAGCCGCTCCGGTCAGATCCGCCACGATCCCATCCGGAGTAAGGCGGAACCACATCCCGTTCCAGTTCCGGTTCCATCACAAGAGGAACTCTATCACGTTCCCGTTCATTTTGCTGGAAACAATGCATCGGAAAAAATTTCCGAATCGGAGTACAAATCTCTCGTTCAGGATATTTGTAAGGAATGTTGCGAATCGGATTCGGAAGACAAAGATCTCGTTAAGGATCTTTGCAAGAAAGCGAAGGTTGACGACGGGGACCTAGCTTGTGCTACGGCGAAGGATCTTCGCACGAGGCGAGTTTATTCGTTTTTGTCTAGTGCTGGTGTTTGCTCCGATCGGATCGGAAGCGCGTTGTCCAATGAAAGTACCGTTGATTCGGATCGGGAAGCAGCTGAGTTAGGGTTTGAATCACCGTTCGCTGATAACGGCGATGGAAGGATCTCACTGACTGAGGTACCTGTTTTAGGGCTTTCATGTATACCTCGGGATTTCAACCGGGGAACCACTGAATCGTCCTATGAAAGTCCGAAATTGAAAGTTAAAAAGCAAATTGATGAAAAAAATGATGACTATTGTTTGGAGAAAAATGATGATTTGGGTGAAGAACCAGTACAAACGACTCCACCTGATGCTGTTATAAGTATTAATTTGGAAGTTAAGGGAGATGCGAGGAAAACTGAAGAGGGTTTTTCTGGTACCAAAGATTGCCACCAGTTTAATAGTCATGCTGTCAAGAGCAAATCTGTAAGTGCCTGTAATGCTTTCAAGTTATTTTCCTCGTATCCTATTAGTTAAACATTTTTGTTAAAAATACTTTTTGCTCTGATTTTTTTTGTCTATGGTAATACCACTTGTGCTGTTGGTTGATGGGATTCTTGATGTAGGTACTCAAACCACGATTACCTGGGAAATTGTTCAAAGCACCAGGTTCAGTTAACTACAGAAGGCTAATGGAGATTATGGGAGATGATTTCGGTAATTGTTTTATGCAGAGAATCATTTATTATTTATTGATGGCATAATTGTAGTTCATGATTTAGCTTGATATGCGTGATGAAGTAATTTTGCTTTAGATGTAATTATGAAAATTGTTTCTTGTAGAAAATCGTTTATTATTTATAGATTGAACATTGTAGAATGTAGACGATCATTTAGTCTGTTATGTGCATTGGAACTAATTGGCTATTTTATAGGTATGCCGAATTCAGGCCATTGCTTCAAAGATAAGAAGGTTATGGATGCACAGGGGTTTGAATTTCCCTTGTCATCTGATAATCACGAAGTTTCTAAACCTGAAACTAATGGCACCGTGCTTGATACTAATGGCCCAAAACTTACACCTTTACCAATGCAATTAGATATTGCAAAAGTGAATGGTGAGTGTTTATATGGGCCATCCATGGTTGACGAATGTGTGAGTGATTCAAAGGTGGATCCAGTTGCAGGTTTTCTTGGTGCTAGAGATTCTATACCAACAACCCACAATGCTGAGATATATGATACTTCAGTGCTCAATGTAGACCAAACAGAGAGCATGGTGAAGGTTGTCTGCCCCAAAGCTGACAAGAGGAATGAACCTCTTAAGAGTAAACATGTAAGAATCTGGCATGTGTTCAAATCTTTATTTTCTACCAATTATAGGGTAGACATTTTGGTTCTGGTCTCTTGACGGTGTGTTGAGATGTTTAAACTTTGAATTTTGTAGTATTGAACTTTCTAATACCTTCTATATTTACTTTTGATAATACATATTTAAGCATGGTTTTACTTTTGTTGGTAACTTAGATATACCATGTTACCTTGGATGTCTTTGCAGGTGCATATACCTTATTTGCACGGGAAGCTGATAAAAACTCCAGGTTCAGTCAATTATAGGAGGTTGCTTCCATTTATGAAGAATCTTACTAAAGAAGACTCTGGTAACCACTGTTTTCAGCAGCTTATGCAACAAATGTTACATACATTAGATTTTAGTTAGAAATGGATAATGAAGGTACTAGCTGTTTTTGTAGGAACATCAACATTTGGTGACAAGACACACGATGAAGCTTCTACTTACATCCAAATGACAGTCAATGGCCCAATGCAAGACAAAGTTGACTCTAATGCTTTGGCAAACACCATATTGGTTAGTCCTGCTAATATGATAACTCATGGCAACCTTCCAGAATTGACATCTTCCCAAGACTTGCCGATGCAGTTAGATGCAAAAGTAATAGTCCACGAGTGCTTACCTGAATCCAATGTTCAGGAACACTCTGAGAAGGCTGCAATAACTTCAAAAGATGAGTGCTTGAGTGAATCAAAGACTGATCCTTGTTCAGTAATGATGGATTTTCACTGTGCTAAGATTGTCGCTGGTGCTGCTAACCATGCTGGCTTTAATCAAGTGCCCACAACTACATCTGAACAATCCTTTAGTGAGTCACAACCCAAAGACCAAAATATGTTTAATATTAGTGATGATAAGCATCATTCAAGTGAAGAACAAGGATTCTCTATTGGTTTTGATAAAAGTATGGAGTTAGTGAATCTGGAGAAGTGGGAATCTAATAGCAGCTGTCCTCCTGAAGGCCAGAGTCTACATCAATTGGATCATAATATGCCAGATGTGGAGAACAAAATGAGCAGCCATGCAATTAGCAAAAATGATGATGATGTGGTTTTAAGTTGTGTCAGTTTCTCAAATGAAGAACCTAGGCCACCATCAGAGAAGGTTATCTCTGATAAACCAGAGTTACCAGACATTGCAGAGGGGAATGAAGCAAACACCCGTGCAATTAGGAAGTTTGATGATGCGGTGGTTTTTGGATGTGTCAACATCTCAAATGAAGAACCTAGGCCACCATCAGAGAAGGTTGTCTCTGATAAACCAGAGTTACCAAACATTGCAGCACATGGGGGTGACATAGCAGGAAGTCTACTGAATGGCCTGGTTTATGCCTCAAAGATGCCTTCAAAAGGAAGCAATAACAAAAGTGCTATTTCTGTTGGCGAGAGTGAAAATGGATCTGAACCCAAGACCACACTGGTAAGGACCTCAATGTTTTAATATTATCTCCAAAATTTTAAGTTTTTATCCCCTCATTATTATAATACTTTTTCCTGTGTTAATATTTTTTTTCTTAAAAATATATTTGATCAAGTCATTTGAACAGGTTTTAAATCGTTGTCCACGAACAAAGTTGTTCAAACATGCTGGGTCTTTAAACTACAAAAGATTGCTTCCAATTTTCTTGGAAACTGTGAAGTCTAATTCCTGTAAGTATCAGTTCTTATGTATTGAAAAATATGGTTTTGTTAAAGTTCAATTTCGGTTTTATAAACTGGCATCTGTTGTTTATAACTAAACTTACTACTTCTAGGTGCTTCAAATAATGAACATCATCCAAAAGTTCAGAAGCTGTTGGATCATACTCCAGCTGTTCCAATTTCAGATTCAAACCTGTTAGTAGATCCGGTAAGTGCTTCAAATGACTGTGTTCCTGTGGACGATAGTACATGCCATTCTGGTGCTCAGAAAGAAACAGACTTGCAAGCCTGTGACTTAAATAATGATAGTTCAAGCCCAAGATCTCAACTGCCAGATAAACAGATCGTATCAAATGGACTCGAAAAGCTGGAGATCCTAATCAGTTCACCAATTTCTGTTCACAGTGATTTACTGACCACACCTTTAAAGCCTATAATTAATGAAGTTATCACTAGAGAAGAACAGGCTACACCCTCCCTGTCTATTCAGCAAAAATCACCTGAAACATCTGGATTTTGTCAGAGCACGTCCGAACTGAAAGTCACATATCAACTTAGTGCCCCGACTGTTGGTTCCCAAAAAGGAATTTTGAGAAGAAACCCCAGAGGATGCAGAGGGCTTTGCACATGTTTAAACTGTGTTTCTTTTCGCCTTCATGCTGAAAGAGCATTTGAATTTTCTAGAAATCAGCTGCTTGATGCTGATGAGGTTGCTGAAGACCTTATGAAGGAACTATCCATTCTCAGAAACATTTTAGAAAGAAATATTGATGGTGTCAATGACACTCCTGTTTTTGATGGAAGCCAGGTGAGCACCACATGATCTTTCATTTTCTGTTGGATTGAGATTAACATGACATCCTTCATTTTCTAATATTTCTTCTATGATTATTTTGTCATTCTTAACATATACCTGTACCGAGCTATCCCTCTTTATATGCTAAATAGTGATAATGTAGCACAAAAATAAGAGGAAAACACTTGTGTGCTGCTGATTTCTTGAAAATTCAGACATTTTTTTAATCTGTATATTTTCAGGTGAAAGAAGCCTGCAGGAAAGCCTTTGAAACTGAACAATTGGCAAAAGATCGGCTTAGCCAGATGAATGACGATCTTAACATCCATTGCAGAACACCGGTATGTCCATAGTTATTCTCAAAATTAGTTTATCCAAGTAAACAATTAGTTTATTTAGCTTGTTTTGTGCAGAGTCTGCAGCCACCAAGTGTTAAATTTTCAGATCACGTTGAAGAAAAAGTGATTCAACCGGATGCATAAAAATGTCTGTTTGCATCTCTTACACTATCTATCACTCGAACAGACATTTGTTTCTAGGAGTGGAACAAGCTCAGCTTAATGTTGAGAAACCAAATACAAATACTGGAACTATGTTGGTACTTGATATTTCTAGCAGTAAGAGGAAAAAGTGGCGGGGAGAACAAGAACCTTGTAGAGATTTGTTTTAATTCCACTTTTTCTTGGGTGTGCTGTAGATACTTTTTTTTACAGACGAGTCAATATTTAATTTTCATATTCAAAGAAAATTGGACTTGTTTATGATTATCATACAAATATTGGTTCTGGATACTTGGATCTATTTAATGTTATTTTTCTTCCAAACTGTCCCTTGACACGTATGTATTTTCAAAAGTTACTTTTCATTTTCTATCTTCAAAATCTCCACTATCACTCGCAGATAATCACATATCTAATAATCTCATAAACCAAATATAATAGAAATTTGATTATCAGCGACTATGTTTGTTCTCCCGTTTGGGTTTCATATACATTCATTTAGTATGCTTGCTCAAATTGATGTTGTAAGTTCAACCAACACCTTTACAAAACATCCAACTACACCTGAAAATTGAAGCCTAAAGACACCTTGATAGAATACTCCTAAACTGCAACCACATGAACTACTACCCAATCAGAAGACCAGACCATATGAAACAACCAATATAACTCCAAATCAAATACGCTACACTGCTATTCAAACAACCACCTACTACAACCAACATATCTGCAAAAATGGAAAATGCATAATCATCCTGTGCAACTTCTGAAACAATCCAGTTGCATCTGCACTGTTGAGTTGCCAACAAACCTCTGAACTCGGTACACCTTACAACAACTCTCAATCTTGCATGATTGACAAAGCCACGATTCTACCACACCTGCAAAATCAGTCGACACTCATCTTGTAATTCAACACTGCCCAACCCAACCTAATGAAAATTACACCTCTGCAAGAACACAAGGCAGCCCTTGGATTCACACACCATTGAGCAATGTTGATTTTCAAGCATATGAATTTTATGCACAACCACCTCCATGAGTAATCTTTAACATCCTCAACCAACTTTTGTAAGTCTTTGTTTTGAAACAATTTGTTGTTCCTAGCTTTCCAAATGCCTCAAACACACACGAACCAAATTCTTATAAGTCTCTTTAAGAGAAAATAAGTTTGAATTCTCCCATTAACTAAATTCTTTTTTTTAAAGAAAATAAGTTTGAATTCTCCCATTAACTAAATTCTTTTTTTTAATAAGTAAATTCTTATTAGTCTCTTTAAGAGAAAATAAGCTTGAATTTTCTCCCATTAACCAAATCTTTTTTTTAATAAGCAATTTGTGTCTAGCAGAATTCGAATTTAAGACCTTAAGGAGAGCACACCCTCAAAACCCAAGCCTTCACCATTAGGCCACACGCATCCATTAACCAAATTCTAATTCACACACCATTTTCCACTACTTCGAGCCACTACTACTAGCTATCCCACTGAGAACCTCTATACTTCAGTATCGTTCAACAAAGCATTGAACCACAACTCACTCCTTTCCAATTTGACTTTTCGTTTTCATTTTCTTAAGAGAGCCATGTAGAAGATTTTCAAATTTCTAACTCCCCCTTTTATCTATAAATCTGATAGAAAAAGGTAATAGAGAAAGACTCCCGTTAAAAGAAAACCAGAGAAATGATCTTGTATTTCTTAACAAACTTGGAATACAAATGTCCTTTTATATAGGAAACCCAAACTTCGACAGTTGTAACAAACTTGACAACTGTAACAAATTTTGACAAATGTAACAAAGTTACAAACTTATCTCTAACAAGATCTCCACATATTCTTCCAATGGAACCAGTTTATTTTTCTCTCATTCTCACTCCCATCTTATAAGGATTGTTTGACAATAGATTCAAGCTTAGAGATAATAACCATCAATGCCTTGAAAAATGAGAGGAAATAGACTGAAAGCGTTGATATAACTGATTTTATTATCACCACTCGACCACCAACAAATAAATGACAACTCTTCCATCTAGATAGTCTTGACCTTAGAACTTCAATCCCCATCTGTCATGTTTCTAGTCTATTTGGATTAGCTTCGATTGGGAGACTGAGATATTTGAACGAGATTGAGCCCGTTTGACAGTTCATAATGCTTGCCGCTTCTTCGAGCCACCTTTGATTACTATTTATCCATACTAATAAGTTCTTATTGAAATTCACCCTGAGATCTGTTGTAAATCCACCAAAATCTATGATGAATTTCTATCAATATTGATGAACAAGATTGTTATCACCACACAATAACGATGAAAAATATAAAATAAAGACAATGATTTTCTGCAGAGTTTCTCTCAGCCCACAAACTGTGGAAAACTTCTTATTCACTTGCAACTGTAAATTCTGTGAATACAACTTGATTACAAAAATAGGGGTTACTCTCTCTATTTATAGATTTAGGTTAGTTTGCTCTCTAAGTCAAAATCCAAAACTATAAGAGTCCAAAATACCTATTTTGGAACTAAATCAAATCTAAATCAAATATGTGTTAAACAACTGCTTCAACACTATCTAGACTAACTCGACACACCTTGTGCCAAGCAACATACTGCTTTGACACAAGGAATTATACTTTCAACACACTACCTAATTCATTGTGTCCAAGCTATCTATATTCATCATAACTCTTAGTCTTCGAAATACTTCGACCTGCACATCCTTCGTCATAATGTTTGCAATCTGGTTCTCAGTTCTGCAGTGTTCCATCTTCATCTTCTGTTCTGCTACCTGCTCTCGAAGATAGTGGAATCTCATTTCGATGTGCTTGCTTCAACCATGTGCTATCAGGTTCTTCTCCAGATTGATAGCTAACATGCTGTCGATCTTTATGGTAATTGCTCCATGATCTTTCCCTGTGATTTCTTTGACCAAATTCACCATCCATGTTACTGACATGCACAAAGAGAATCAACTATGTACTCTGCTTCGTACGATGATAATGCCAATACTGATTTCTTCTTCGAACTCCAAGCAACCAGTGCATCACCTAACATAAACACATATTATGCTGTGGATTTTTGATCCTCAGCATCACTACACCAACTTGAATCAGTGTATCCCACCAACATGCATTCTTTTTCTTTATCAATTACAGGAAATAAAATGCCATAGTCAAGAGTTTCTTTCAGATACCTCAATATTCTCTTCGCCGCTGCTAGGTGTGATACCTTTGGCTTCTGCATGAATCTACTCACCATACCTACACTGTATGCTAAGTCAGGCCTTGCGTGACAAAGGTACCTTAGGAATCCAATAAGTTTTCTGTATTGGGTTTGATCGACATCATCTTCTTCTAACTCTTTCGACAGTTGCAACCTTAGTTTAGCAGGTGTCGATGTCGAGTTTCATTCTTCCATCTCAAATATCTTCTTTGATGCATCATCAAATCTCTATTGCTCTTGTAGAATTCGATGTCAAGGAAATATGAAATGTCACCCAGATCCGACATTTCAAATTCCTTGCTGAGATCACCTTTGAAGTCTTCGATCTCCTTCTTGCAGCTACCTGTTATTAACAAGTCATCGACATAAAGACATAGTATAAGCAACTCAGTATTGCTTCTTCTTACATATACTTGAAATAACCGATTGAAATATCATCGAGATAAAATCAATGAAGTCGCCATAAAACATTTTTTATCCCACATAAAGGGAAAGGTAAACATCGAGTAAACTTGATAAGGGTGAAATCAAGGTTAAGCGACCGTGAGATACGAGTAAGAGAGTCAATTACGCGAGGGGAATGTATTAGCACCCGACACGTCCGTAGTACTCTACGGAATCCACTCTTGTTATTTTAATTAAAGGGTATGTTCAAATATACAACTTACGAGTTAAAAAAGAAAATGCAAAGAGGGAATGCATGCAAAAGAAAACACAGGGAAAATAAATAAATATTTACAAAGTTTCGCTCGGCTGAGCCCCATGACCAGAGATGCCTACGTATCCCTTTTAAGGAATCAGGGCTCCGTAGTTCGACTCACATGGTTTTGTGTTTTTTATGAACAATATTAATTTCGCCTTCTGCCGCAGCTCGATCTTTGGAGACTCACGCGTCAACACATAAGTGAATTAACATGTTCTTTTTGAAAGTTTGAAAGAAAAGAAAAGGCCCGAAGGCGAAAAAAGAGTTTGCATTGGTTGATATTTTTTATCTTGAATTTTTTTTTGAAAGTTGTTAGATGTTTTATGCATTTGCCAAGAAAAATGAAGTTTTAGTTTTAAGGATACAAAAGAGAAGAAAACATCTAAGGGAGACTATCCTAAATCTAATGCCTAATATTATCATACAAGGATGTTCCTAAGGTCGAGTTTGAAAGGGAAATCTCTATCTATATTCGCATGCACGAATTGCAATCCTAATGTCTAACTTGCATAGGAAACGACACAAGTGAATCCTAAAGGATCATACAATGGTTCAAAACCTAAGGGAGCATGATATATACAAGGATATAAAGCAAACAAACAATCAACAAGCTCAAGAGAGCACACACATGTCATGAGCAGTACACACTAGCTCAAGTCAAAAGGCCTAACCAAGATATCGAATCATCGAGGTAGGTAAAATGGGGCAAGTTCTTGACCATATATATCTCATCTAGGCAAGAAGGGGTCTTGAAAGCTACTCATAACCAAGGTATCATGTCACCAAGGCAATAAGTATAGAGTGAGGGAACTGAATGTTCAAGGCGACTAAACACCTAACCAAGATATCAAGAATCGAGGTAAGAGATATAAGATAATATGAACAAACACGGAGCATCAACGTCTCTTGATGTGAGCTCAAGACAAAATGTGGGCGATTGATCGCAAATCCATTTTCCATCTGAACGACTCGATAATGAGAGCAACACACTCCAAAGCATCAGTGTACAACGCGAACTAAGGATGACACAAACCGAAATTGCGGGGGTTGATTCCAAACCCTACTCCGCTTGCGTTTTTTGAGGACTTAACAATAGGAGAATGGAAATGGGACGCCTCTTTGAGGTCTTTAGGCACAAATGTAAACACACAACACAATGCCTACTTCGAGGTAGATCTTTAAACAATCAACAAACACAATTAGAAAACAAGTGCAGAATGCCTTCTAATGGACTTTAAACAGCACCTTTGAGCGCACACTCTTTATTATCCCACTTCTCATAATATCTAGAAAGCGATAAAATATGGAAAGATAAACCAAGCATTGAAGTAATACCAAACTGATAAAATGTCTATTATACAACAAGCAAGCAAAGCAAAAATACTCCGAAAAACTTCGAGCAAGCTAACATCAACAAAGTGAAACGGTCAAAAATCGTGCGCTCGTCATAAACATCAAAGTATCCACAATGTGAAAATAAATCACATATGACGCGTGCATCAGACACATCCGTATCACAAACAATACACCTGCATAAAAAATCGCAACCAGACAAAAACACAAGCAGTGTATATTTTCTCATAAAATGAGAATCAATAATAAAACGCATCGGAAGCTGCCATAAATCCTATGCCTTTCAATCAAATAACTAACACCTTAGTTATATGATTGAAGGCTCTCACAAAGCACCTTGCACAAGTCAACAAACACGTCAACAATAACAAGGAAATCAAAACTAGAGTTGTACACTTCCATCACAATTGAATTTTCCAATTAAGCATGAAGAAAGCGAAAACCGAAAAGCATCAGACAATGAAAGGTTATTTGCAATTATCAATCAGATTTGAATTTCAATGTCAGAATAACAAACTCAAACATTAATCATTAAAATCCATCCTGAAACAAAATTATTGATGCTTTCCAAAAATCATAGAAACTTTGAATTTGATTCTAACATCGAAACCAATCGTAATTGACAATTGCAAAAACACTTAACAATTAATCAACCAATTCCAATTTTCATTGTTACAACAAATTATTCTAAATCAAATTCTCAAGGTTCAGTAGTTCAAAAATATTCCAACGTATCAACACAAATGTCATCGTGAACCTGTAAATCGAGAATTCAATTTAAAATTCATTTCGTGAATAATTCACAGTTCAAAAATTAATACGATGCACAAATCTCAAACTCTCTACATTTTAAGAATCAACACAATTAACATACAAATTAATTAGATCTAGCCTATTCCACATGATTCTGTCATCGAAAACAATCTTCATAGGTTCAATTCACATTAATCACGTATTCCTCAACTAAGCACTTATTCAAGCAAAATCACTTAACAAAAGCTATTAATCAAGTTAAATTAGGAATTACCGGATCAAAGCTTTGATCGGAGAAGTTGAATCAGAGTAAGAAACGAAAAAATCAGCTGAAATTATGAGCGAAACATACGGAATTTATGATCATGGCGGTCACTTGATGAAGCGTGGCGGTCGCTTGAAGAGAGTGTGGCAGTCGACATAAGTGAGGTGGCAGACGACTAGGTGTGTAGGGAAAGGTGGCGTCCGCTAGGAGATTATATGGCAGTTTCCACAAAGGAACTAGTGGCGAGTGGCACTAAGGAAAGGGTGGTGGGAAGCTGGACTTGGTGGTGTGTGCCAATTGAAGAAAGGAGGGAGTAGTGGCTGGCTGTGTGGCGTGCACAACTTGGAGAGGAGAGAAGGAGATTTGCGCGCAAAAAAAAAGAGAGCTCTGATTCAAATTCTGTGAAATTTTTCAGTGAAAACCTTGCAAATGATTTTTTCATCCCTGATTTGTGAAGAGAATATTGATATATAGTTCCACCAATTGGGCCTTGGATTTGGATTTGAATTGGGCCTTGTTTTGACAGTGTGAGCAAACTTAATACCCAATGCGGTTACAAAATGCGACGTCATCATCAATGTGAAATCTCGACTCGAGCTCAACATCAAAATCGAAGATTATAAAATTTGTGACGCGATTCTATAATACAGTGGGAGAACTGACTTGGTGTTTTGTGTTTTATCGCAAATGTTGCGGATAGTAAGAGTTGCCACCGACTTTTCTTTTATCCAATAAATGAAAGGGTTAAAAGAACAGGAAAGACCTTTTGAGAAGTTTCTTGAGTTCGGGGGGTAGGTTATGAAAAGTGAAGGTGTTAGTACTCTTTTCATCCGTAGTTATCTACGGGCTCTTAATTGCTAGCTCACTTTGGAATGCTTTGTGTTTGTGTATGTTTGAAAATATTTTGAAACGCCTAAGTTTGACAAACTTTACAATGATTCTCGTATCGTTGAGAATGTATACAAAGTGTTGGTTTTGAAAATATTTTTCGAAAGGAGTGTTTGGAAATATGTTTGAAAATGTCAACGTAAGGCAATTTTGCAATGATTCTCGTATCGTTGAGAATGTATAAAAAATATTTGTTTTGAAAAGTGTTTTGAAAGTGCGAGGTGTAAATGGTTTTGTTTGTAAGCAAGCAATTACTAGCAATCTACCTACTCAAAAAGTCTTTGTTCTTTTCCTCCTCCTTTAGATAATGCTTGTCTACCATTAGTGGGTAGAGAGTCATATCATTGGATGTGAGGGACGGGCGTGGGTCATCGTACAGTCATAGAAGGCAACTTGTAAGATGTTTTAGCCATTTGTCATAAGGGACTAAGATCATTTACCGAAGGCAACATTGAAGGGTCATCGAGGAACTACGATCTTTTTATCGAGGGTCTTTGCTAAAACATCTCATGTTCGAGGGACATGACTATTTTTTATCCGAGACAACAAGTGAGGTTACCCTAGAGATATAAGTGTGCAAAGTGTGTTTAATTCAATTATTTTATCTTGAATTATGATCGTCTAATATTGATTTTAAGATCTTGCCATGCAAACTCTAATTACTAACAATAATAAGGAAAATGATAAATTGCGGAATTTAAATGTCCTACGCTATTACAACGCTTTGGGAATGGGGGGGTACAATTTTGTGAATGAGGGGAGGAAAGCAATAAATCCATAATTACTATTACAAACCATTGAATATGAATTACAACAATAATTATGCACAAAATGTAAAGATAAAGCAAGAAATTATTTTCTAGGGTTTTTTGATAGACAGGTTTAGAGATTAACCTAATTGAACTAATTAACTTTAATTATAAAAGGATTTAACTAATTATTTAATCAAAACCTAAAAATCTAAGTTAATTGAAATAGAAAATAAAACCTAAATATAAATTTAAATTGTTTAGAAAATAATTTTTGTTAATGTTAATTAGAAAAATATTCTACCATGTAAAAGAAATAATAAAATTTAATTTAACAAAAATAAAATAAAATACTCAAATTAAATTATTTAATAAAATAATTAAGAAAATGTATTTTTGGTGGTTTTTGGTTTAGATAAAATAAATATATAAATGAAAATAAATAAAATATAAAAGAAATGAAAACAATTGGGCTGGGGGTTGAAAAGTGAAATGGGAGGTTAAAAGTTAGTAAAAAATATTAGACCCAAAAAGGAATTTGTTTGGAATCAGAAAAAATGAAAATAAATAAAAAAAGGATAAATGGGCTTGCGTTTGAATCAATAAAGCGGGAGGTGATGGAAAGGAAATCTGCCTGGCCCAAGGTTGGAGGCCCAACGCTGGAGGCCCAACGCTGCAAAATAACAAAAATAAGGCAAAATAATATGAAAAAAAATGCAAAAGGGTATCGCTAGGGCTTGAACCCAGGTCCATATGGATCAATGACTTAACGCACGCTTCTCTGCCACTGAAATGGCTGTTTCATCCGATAAAAATACAACTTGCACTAAATTTAAAATAAACTCAGTTCTGACTGCACTTCATCTTCTTCCTCGCGCCACCATTTTTGAATCTCTGAACTTGCTCATTTCTCAACCATTTGCAAAAATGTAAACATGAAAGTTGCTCCAAATTTTGTCACGATTTCAAATATGTAAATAACTTGAACTAACACTCAAAGATGAGCACGAATTTTGCTTAGTACCAAATTCTGACCTAACTTTTCTGTAACTCCAAACTCAAAACACGCATCACTCAGGCAATATAAATGAAATGTAAGCACATGGTTAGCTTCAGGGAAATGATGTCTACATTTTATCTTTACAAAATAACTATTAATGATTCTTGTATGAGAAGTTCAAAGTTGAGAAAACTTACCTCAAAACTGGAAATCATGTTTTGAGTTTGAGCACTCCTGGATGTGTTGTGATGATCTGAATAACTTTAGTGGACTCCTAGGAAGCTAATGCAAAGCTTACTTTGTGCTAAGAGGGCTTGAATCTTTATGGAGAAGTCAATATGCAGAACTCTGTTTTTGGAAATGGAGGATGTTGATGGAGGTGTTACGGTTGTGTAACAGGGTCCTGGATAGGTTCTAAATGATGTATGGAAGCTTTGTGATTGATTTTGAGTGAGAACGCACGAGTGAAATGTGAGTTTGGGATTCAAGGTCAGAAATGCCACAAAAATGGAGTTTGAGAGAAATTCTGAGTTTGGGAGTGTTTGAGAGAGTTTCAAGGCTTGTGAACTCATGTCTGGCTTGCAAAATAGCGCCTCTATTTATAGGCAAGAGGTTTGAGGGCTTGAAGTGATCAGATTCACAAGATCACATGTTATAGTTTTTTGACTTGTTTTTGAAGCAATCTTGACAAACATTGTCCCAAGGTGAAGTACAAAGCAATTTGGAGTATTTAGAGGCTTTAAAATTTCTTATTTGATCTTTGTATGTTGAGTGTGTTCAGAATAAACAAGTTAGAGGCTCAAGACAAATTGACTTTGTGATTAAAACAACTTTACAAGAATGACAATATTACTTTGTGCTAAAAATGGATGAATCTCTTGGACAATGGCTCAAATGCTTGGATTATAGCTGTAACAGTTGTGTAAAAAATTAATTATGGAGTTATTTTCAAGTTAGAAACCTTCAAAGCAAGATTTATGCAGCATGGCTTGAGATTTGATCAAGTGTTCATCATCAAAATGACCTATATTCAAGAATGAAAGCTCAACTTCTTCTCTTCGATTCTCCTAGCTCAAGCATGATCTATTCAAGTTATTGGACATTTTGTAAATCTTGAAATATTGTGTACAACCTTCATGTTGACCACTTTGGCTAAATCATCTTGGAACTAGATGAAAATTGGTTAAGAAGTTAGGTCAAAAATCTGCCAAAACTAGTTGAAAATTTCACTAAGTGTTTTATGAAAAATGCCATGACTTCATGAGCCTATATCTTCAAATATAAGCATTTATTGGACATAAAACCTTTAATATAAAGTTGTAAAGTTCATCAAGATCTACAACTTTCACGTTGAAAGTTTTCCTTGAACCATCTTGCATCTTGGTGAAAAATTGTCATGAAGTATTGAAATTATCCAGGTTAAAAAATACTTAGAAATTTTCTAAGTATTTAAAACTTTGACTTTTTGTGGACTTTCTTGACTCTTGATGATCAAGTTTGATATTTTTGAGTATATTTATGAATCTTGATCTTTGAAATTCAATGTTGATCAAAAAGTCAAAGTTTGACTTTTTATGCATCAGTTGATTTTTCATCAGTTGATCAAAATTCAACTATCAATTAATTGATCTTGAGAAATGATTTGAGCCATGAAGTTAGGTAAATATTTTTTTTGAGTCCTTAATATTATGCTCCAAGTCACTGAGTCACGTACTAGGTCAAAAGTTAATGACCAGTCATTCTTAATCAAAACCCTAATTTTGACCATTTTGCCTCTTTTATGATTTAAGTGCTTTTCTTGAAGAATTGTGATCCACACTTGATCAATTTATTAATGTCACTTAAAAATGTTGATGGTGGCCAAAAATCATGAAGTTTGAGTGTATATTGACTATAGTTGACTTTTTACTCAATACAGTTGATTTTCAGTCATCTGAGCAATTGACTGAGCAAATTTGTGATGCAGGACTTGAAACTTGGTATGGGCAATATTGGAGACCTATAATGAACCATGAAAGTCATTTGAGGCATAAAAAGTTCAATTGTCCTTGAGAGAACCAAAACCCTAATTTGGAGGCTCAGTGCTTAGGAGGTGAGCTTGTCTGATTAAACCCTTGAGCATTTGAGATCTTTGGTGAGAAATGTTTTGAGAAAAGAGAGGGAAAATTTTGGGGTATCAACATCGAGAAATGTTTTTGAATGCACACTAAGCAGAGAAGAGTTAGCTAATGCAACTTTTTATCAGTTAATTTCACCGTTCAATTTTGAAAGAATACCACAAACGAAATCCTCCAATCAAAATCCGAACTTGGGGTTTGAAGCAAATTTTTAGCTGACATCATTTGTGAGTTTGTGCCAAAAGAACTGTCTTGATACGATAAAAATCAAAGAAGTTATGAATTTTTGAATATCGAGAAACAGTGGAACATAAATGTGCTTCAGTAAAGTCCTCTGGTAATTCACACTTCTGGGGACCTTCCTTAAAGAATCAGCTCTCAGCCCGAACATACAAATTGAAGATAAAATCAAGACAGATTTTTTGCACAAAGAATGGCTCAAAAACAACGATCCAGGCGAAAGTTATGAATTTTTAAACATCCGTAAAATAACGGTTCAACACAATATTTTCACTATTTTTTCACCGTTTAGCTTCAAAGTACTCGCGCATTCGGAGATCTTCCTCAAAGAATTGGCTTTCAAGCCGAACATGAAATTTGGAGGAAATAAAAAGACGATTTAAATGCTCTAAGAGGAATTCAAATATGATACTCCATTCAGATGTTATAAAGTTTTAAGCATCCGAATACCAGAGAAATGGTAAATCCACTGTATATCGTAATTCAAATATTTTGCGCTTTAGAAAATCTTCCTCACAAAATTAGCCTTCGACATAAACAGATGAAATGAATAATACCTCAAGAAGGTTCTAAATAATGAAGAATCAATCCCAAACCATCTTCTTAACTCGAGTTGTGAATTTCTGAGCTTGAAATACACAGAACTGAATTTCTGTCTGCACTGTCTCAAATCCACTGAAACACTTGAGTTTCTGCACAATTCAAAGCGCGTTGGAATGCATAAGAGCTTGATGTGTCAATTAATTTCTTGTTTGTTGATTGGATAGATTGTAAAATATGTGAATCACATTAAAATGCGGAAAATACCGAGTTCTGCTTCACAATGCTGCTTAACAGGATAGTTAATTTTTGCAACTCTTTCTTGCGAAGAAATACCCCGATTCCATGAGTATAGAGCCAATGGCATGTATGTATGTATATGATAGTGAAGTATAAGACAATTAGGTTTAAAATGAAGAGGACAAATTTTGGGGTACAACAATACCCCATGTTCAGTTGTGCTCTTCACAAATTCCTCCCCCCTTAGGAAACTATCAATCTTCTTATGCCAAGCTCTTGGAGCTTGTTTCAATCCATACATGGATTTATCCAGCCTGTACACCTTTATCTCTTCTCCATTCTTCACAAACCCAACTGGTTGTGCAACATAAACTTCTTCATCTAAGGGTCCATTCAAGAATGTACACGTCACGTTCATCTGACATATGTGCCAACTATTTATTTCTACTAAACCAACAACCAACCTAATTGTTTCGATTCTAGAAACAGGTACAAAAACTTCATCTAAGTCAATTCCATCCTTCTGAAGAAATCCTTTTGCCACGAGTCTTATCTTGTGTCGAGTTACTTCCCCATTGGGATTCAACTTCAGCTTGCATACCCACTTGACATCAATTGCCTTCTTGCCTTGAGGAGATTTGACAAGTGACTAAGTGTTGTTGTCTTCAATGGACTTAACTTCTTCATTCATTGCTTTTACCCACTTCGAATTATTCAATGCTTCAGTTGCATTGACAGGTTTGATATCTGCATAGAAAGCATAATGTACCAGATCACCTTCATTATCGACCATATCATCTGATGTAATAATATAATCTTGCAACCTTACAGGAATGTGTGTTGTTCTCTGAGGTATGCTTGGTCCTGGTTGGTCTATAACTATTGGTTCCTCTTGTGAAACTTCTCTTTTGACTTCAACAGCTGGTTCTTCAAATAAGATTCTTACTGAATCTTTCTTGACATTTTTTGTCATATCCCATTCCTTAAGCTCATCTATGATCACATCCCTACTGATCATAATCTGCTTGTTCAATGGGTCAAATAACTTATAACCTCCCGTCGAATGATATCCTACTAGGATCGTTTGACTCGACTTGTCATCAAGTTTTCTTCTCAACTGATTTGGAACATTTCTATGAGCTATAGATCCAAATACCTTCAGATGACTCAAGTTAGGCTTCAGACCAAACCAATATTCTTCTGGAGTAATTCCTTCTAGCTTCTTCGTCGAACATCTTTTAAAAATGTATGTTGTAGTCGACATAACTTCACCCTAAAAGTGTTTAGGTAAATTCTTGCCCTTCAACATACTTCTCACCATATTCATGATGGTTCAATTCTTTCTTTCCGTAGTTCCATTCTGCTATGAAGTGTAGGGTGGAACCACCTCATGCATAATCCATTCTTATAATTTGTCAAAGTCCTTTGACACATACTCTCCACCACCATTAGTTATCAAAACTTTGAGCTTTCGACCATAGAATTAAACTTGGAAAATACCTTGATCACTTTACTTTTCTTCTTGATCAGGTAAGTCCATAATTTTCGACTAAAATCATCTATGAATGTAACAAAGTATTTGTTACCTCCATTCGAATCCACCTGGATTGGTCTACATACATCAGAGTATATGATTTCAAGAATAGCCTTCGACTTGCTTCCTGCATCCTTGCTAAAGCTGTTCTTGTGCTGCTTCGCCTGCACACATTCCTCACACACCTCATTTGGAATGTCGATTTCTGGCAACCCTGACACCGTATTTCTTCTTTTCAAATATCTAATGTCTCTGAAGTTGAGACGTCTTAGTCGATAGTGCCATGTCAATTCATCTTTGCTAGTTGCAGTTGAAAGGCACTTGTGCTCCATCACATTAAGTTCAATCTAGAAGGTTCTATTCTGAGATACGGGAGCCTTTAATATTAAGCTTCCATTTGCGTCAACGACTCTCATCATCTTGTCTTTGATTGACACTTTGTAGTTCTTTTCGATCAAGTGCCATATACTGAGCAAATTGCTCTTTATGCCTGGTATGTACAACACATTGGGAATTACTGACCTCTTTCCATCTTTCCTCATAATCATAACATCACCAATACCTTTAGCTACTAGGGTATTGTCATTTGGGAATTTCACCACGTTCTTCATCGAGGGTTTTATGTTGACAAACCAATCTTTCCTTCCATACATGTGTGATGAGCATCATGAATCCAAGTACCATTGGTCCTTGAATTTCTCTTCATCTTTTGTTGTGACCATCAACGTCATCTCTTCTTCTTCATGTTTTACGAACTTTGCATCACTTTCTTGATTCTTTCGCTTTTCTGGACAATCACTAGAATACTGACCATACTTCTGACAATTGAAACACTAAATGTGACTCTTGTCAGGCTTTCGACCATCACCTCTTCCTCTATTTACAACACCACCTTTTTGGTTGCCATGATTCAACATATTTTCTTCGTGCTAGTTTCTCTACTAGTTGAATTGCTGTAGCCTCCTCTACATTTGTTGTCTAACCACTTTCCTTTGACTTTCTTATCTTTTGCTGATTGAGCCTGCAAATCCACATCACTCTTCAACTTTCCTGCAGCTCTTTCAACCATTCTTTGTTCATAAGATTCAAGCGTCCCTTGAAGCTCTTCCTTCGACAAAGTTGACATGTCCTTCAACTTTTCTATGGAAACTTCCACATG